>APFE030196504.1:0-13454 GCA_000404065.3 Pinus taeda
AAATGCTGCTCCAATTGCAATACCATTAGTGTCCTGAGATCCTGTTCTCTTGGAAGCCATTGACACAGATGAACACCTAAAATATCTTGAAACAAGTAGCATGCATGGCAAGAAATATGTCAGTGGAAATAAAGAAAATCTCGGAAAGGACACAACATATACCTTTAAAGCTGATGAGCAAGGTTGCATAAAGTTTACTAGGAGGTTGGGTCACTGACAGCCAGAACTGCACAAAAGGAAATCTCGACTATTTGGGAGGAAATACTAGCCATTGGATCAACGAAATGCGCAATCCAATCAAGTAGCTGGGAAGGATTGCTGGCCCAAGGAATGTGCAAAATAGTCCTAGAGGCAAGTTCTGTGCAAGAATACACATTTCTGGAAAGGAAGGAGAGTCTTCCTTCCCTAGATTGTGCGATGCAACATTGGTGAAGGCAGAGCCCAGGCAACAGTAAATGCATGACGTTACTAAGTGATAGAAAAAGTGATTAACAGTGCATGCAAAACATGAATAAAAAATTCAGCAAACAGATCAAAATGCACGTCGGTGAGGCAGTTCATCGGTTGGGTGAACGTCCATGCAAAATAGTTTCATCCATGCAACAGTAGTGAGATAGCAACAAAAACTGAAATAGAGCTAGGAAAAGCTAGAATATATGTAAATGGTGGCAGACATTCAAAGAAATCAAGCAAACAACACTCACACAAGTGAATACACAAAAAGTGACAGAAATGTTGAAAAAGACAAGTTGAGGCCACTTACTCGTGAATAGCTGAGTAAGATGTGTTGAAGAGTCCTGGATGTGGTGTGGGATGTCAAAGCTCCAAGATTGATGTGAATGAATGAGCTCTACTGTGTTGAATAAATAAGTTTGGTCTCATGACGCGCATGCCACAAATCTAGGAAAAAGTGACACTTGGAGGGAAACTTCTAAAATAACTTTGCATGTAACCTCCAGCTGTTAAACATAGTTCCCTTAATCATGGGATGCATTTTGCATGTTGTCTCTTTCTATTCCAGGAAGATCAAGTCATGTATGCATGCAAGTCAAGTTTCCTTGCTCCCGTGTGGAACTGGTCAACCAGACTGTCCATGCATGTAAGTGCTCAACTGCTTGGGGAAAATGTGCATTCCTAGCTGGGAGCTAGGCTAACTGCCTAGGAGGTTTGCGTAATTTTTGGGTAGAGTAGCTGACTGCTGCCTAGATCTGTTCAAATGCTAGGCTAAATAGCTTGCTGCTGGGAGGGCTGGCTGGTAGGATTGCACAATCCTGGATCCCAACAAGCTGTCAGAGAGGATTGCACAATTTCTAGAGGGAAGGTTGGTTGCCATCCAAAAATGCACAATTTTGAAGGGGAAGCTGCTCATCCTATAGCCGGACCAAGTTTGGGTGAGCAGCCTATGAGGGGAATGGATCAACTGTGATCAACGGCTGCCTTTGTGCATGAAAAACATTGAATCTTGAGTACTTAATGAAGAAAGACAAAGTGTTGTAAAAGGTTGGTAGGAAGCCTCCAAAATAGGTTAAGGAAAAAATTTGGAGGGTGGTTGTAGCCGCTACAACACTTGGTGACACATTGGTAGAACTCTAGCTCTCTACATAGACCTTGTTCATGGAAAGCAAGTCTAACACCTCCGAAAGTATTGTTCAGTTCTTAGCTCATCTTGGTTTCACACTATCTTTATTGTAAGATGTAGCATCTGCCAAGCCCTTGGTTGATTGACACACATTCCAAGCCAAGGCAACATAGTTGTTTCGATTAGGGTTGAGGGGTATCTAAGTGCAAAAGCAGTATAGTCGACAGAGTCTTAGTTTCATCTCTGGTGTTGCTCCACTACTAGTAGGCTTGGATAGTACCTTAGTGGAGTCACATAGGAACACAAGTGTGGCTCCACTACCATTAAACCTAGTCAGTACCCCAATAGAGTCACTTGCATCACCTCCCTGCACAAGAATCCTTTCTCTTCTTTCACCTTATTCATTTTTCATTTTGATTTTTACTATGGATAACACTTATTCATTTCAAAGGTGGAAGTGGGATCCTGACTTATTGAGAGAAGAGGAGGTTGTTCTAGAAGAGAGATAGTTTATTGCACCTATGACGTGCTTGTTAGGGTTTTCTCCCTCATCTTAATCTACTTGACTGTGCTAACAAGGGTTACCCAAAAAAAACTGACTAGAGAAGGTGACACTAGTTAGTGCGCAAGCATTGTGTTTTCACCAAGGTTCACTTCGAATAGTATGTATTTTCCTTCGATGTATCATGGAATAAAAGTAACAAGCTCATCATACAGAGGCAAGATGATAGATAACCAAGTAGTGATAGTTGTAGAAGCCCTCTTGTACTTTACCCAACTTGCTTCAAGAGTCATACATGGTTTCATGCAAGATTAACCTACGAACGAAACAAATGAACTAGCAAACATCAAAGAAAAGCAAAAGAGAAAAAAAGTGAAAGCAAAGAAAGTAAGATGACAAGCAAGCAAACAAACAAGTAAACAAAGCATGTAAGAAAACAAGCATGCAAGAAAACAACTGAAAGAAAACACTACCCCTACTCTTACACTAATGGTGCATGGGCCTGAACATGTGGAGTGATACTTTCAATGTAGTCACCGGTGCATTGGTAGACCCATGTTGATGAAGGCTTGGTCCACAAGCAATCCAGTTGTACGAACTAGCAAGAAAGAAAGATATAACAATGAAGACAACCACACTTCATGTTTCAAAGTTCCCATGGGACATAAGTGAGTGCAAGTGCATGACGGACAACTCGTGGACTTATCATGGTGTTGTCTAACACTACGTGAAACTTTGAAGCATAAGAACACTCTTGACTGTGACATGCAAGCAAATGAAAGAAATGAAGATAACTTGCGTCATGCATAAGTGCTTGCAATGTAAGACTCCTCCAATGCATGAGAAATGGGATCGTGCAGTTCGAGTGGAGGAGGTGTGATCTATTTGTGAGATGGATCTTCAATGCATATAGATGAGTTATGAGGAGCCTTGGGTGATTGAATAGTTTCATGATTAGAAGTTAGACTAACCCAAAGAGAGCGAGGGCCTGACATAACCATCAGCTCAAGCTAAAGTACCTCGATAGTCTTGGGTGTCCCAACTTCATCATCAGGTAGATCATCATACACTGGTGGCTTCGAAAGATAAATTATAATAGATTCATGATCATGATAAAAAATGGAAGAAAATGGATCACAATCACCATGATTGGAAAAATAAACGAATTCCTCGACATCCTCATGATTAGATTAATCAAACATAGGGGTAGATGAAAAGTGAACAAACTCATTCTCTGTGTTTCCAGAAAAGACAGATGAAGGATCAAGTGGACTTTCAATGAGTAAATTATCCTCTCCATTTTTTAATGATAGACAAACATCTGATGAGTCCTACGAGTGATCAACAATGGGTGCATCCATGGATGAAGATACACATGCAAAATCATGGATGGCAGGTTCACTAAAGAGGTAAGGAAAGAACAGAGGGGGATTGGATAGAAGGAAGTCATACTTTGCTGAAGCTGATGTTCAAGCTCCCACTCATGCTCTTCATGATTAACAACGCATGTTGGTTGTGCAACACCAACTCCGTCAATGGTCTGTTCCTCGTTCACAACAAGTGAAGAGTCTAGAATGGATGAACACAAGACAACATCATTTGGAGGAACACTTGAGTGTGGAGACGAAGGTCAAAGAAAATAATGCACATGAGAACTCGAAGGACTCACAACCAAATCTGCGCGAAAATTGAGTGGAGTGATGTTGGGAGAGTGTGAAGGATGATTAGGTGTGTGAGCATGATCCTCAACATCACTGGGCAGTGGTGGAGCTGTTGAATGAGAGGGAGGTAGACAGTCAGTTGAGACAGTTCTCGCTCCCACATGAGATTGTGTAGTTCCATCAATGAATAATGTTGAATGAGGCTTGATCTCAAGCTTCCTCTTGGGATGGGAAGATTTCTTAAGGCAATACTCGAACTAGTCCCAAATATAAGCAAACTTCATATGGCTCCTCAAAGCTTGAAACTGCAAGTCATGAAAGTGCTACCAAAAATCAATAACGGATTCATGCGGAGCCCTCCATTGTTGTAATAGTTTCTGGTCAAGGTGTTCTGGATAAAAATAATAGAATGTGTCTTCAATAAGATCACATAATTGCTCAAATGAGTACACGATCTTAGATGGTAGGCTGAGCACCTAACGAAATGGAGATTTTCGAAGTGTGTATGCAAGCAAAAAACTGACCTGTTCTTCAAAAAACTCATCTTCCTCATGAATCATGGAAAGAAAGTAATGTAAGTGCTCAGGTCTGGCCACTTTGCCTTCACCATCATACGTGTGAGTGGAAAAGAGATTGAAAAGCTTCCACGAGATGGAAACATCTTCACAATTCAAGAAACACCTCGGGGGAAGAAGAGTGCAAGACTCCATGAAAGATATGCAAAGGTTCAAAACTGGATGAGAGGACACAACTTTTCGTGAAGCCCTCCTATCGCCAAAAATGTTGATGGTGTTGGACCCGCCAACATGTCAAGGGGATCTCCCGGGTAAGAAGTCCCAATTAGACCTTAGATCATTTGGTGTAGGAGTCCTAGTAGTGGGTCATAAGGTAATACCTTGATCACGATGTCACACAGAGGCAAGTAAGATAACTCTATTAGTAGCAAGGGTCTGACTGATGCAGTGAGTAAAGGAAGGTATATGAGAGGTTCTAATACTTTGAAGGGAGGAGGAGGTGAAGGTGAGTTTCAGGTTGAAAGGGATTAGTTCCAACTCAGCTAGGAACACACAACACAAAAGGACATGCACATCTTTCGGCAGAGCAGTCCACTCGGATGCGGTAGTCACATCATACAAGGTAAGATAACATTTACAACACTCATGAATCAGTCCGAGACGAGTGCTACGGTTGTTACACCAAGGTTCATGTGAAAGGTTTGTCTAGTGTCTAACAGAGCAGTTGACCTAGATGATGATAACATTAACAACAAGATCCATATAATTGCATGTGAATCAATTCATACACAAGTACTTAAGTCAAACAACATATATCGTTAAGGAAACTAGAGCAGTCCAACTACAATAACAACATATACATGAAAATGTGGTAGCTCTTATTACATAAAGAAGTGTAAGTAACAATCATACAATACACCATGTAAACCTGTTAGCCCCAAAGATGGAACATTATAGCCACATCCGGTTGCTCCTCCAAAGATATGAACTAGCTCTGTGTAGTGGAGAAGTCAAGGTGTGTTACAATACTGTCCAAGATTTATCCAAGATAGTCTTATCAGAAGCTTGGTTGACCAAAAGACCATACAATGAGTTATGAGGGATTATTTATAGAAAAGGGTGGGGTGACTCTTGACATTCCCCTTTGTGACCATTTAACTACCCTCATGACTCTTCACCTATTCTATGATTGTTATATCCACTATTGAGACTTGACTTACACTTGACATGACTCAACATTACAATGCACATGCCCCCATGTGAACAATGGCTTGAACAAGCCAAACTAGACAACATTCAGACTTAGACAACCATAGAAGTCCAACTGCTCAACATCCTCATGCTGATCAATAGTGACATATTGATGCCAAGATTGGTAGTCGTTGGTAGTGTTTGTGTGTTTTTTTGTGACATCCATTTGAAACTTGAACCTTGCCTCCATAGAATCTGGGTACACTGCTCAGGCTCCTTTGTCCAATTCATCTGAGAGCATGTGCATCATTGTCTTAAATGTGGCCGGACCAGCAACGTACTTGCACATGATGTCTGTGTTGATAGGCAAGTTTGGGCTGGTGGCGGTGCGCATCAACTCGTCAAAGTATGAGTCAAGCTCCTATCAGATCTACTTCTTTATCTTCACCTAGGTGAGAGTCCCAAGTGATGGGATTGCGTGGGTGTGCACTATAACATCCATGCTCTTGAATACTCATGCATGGGAAGCCTATATGCTAGTGATGAGTTGCAGTAGCCTTCATAGTTCAAGATTTGACTCTGGATACATGCTTGCAGCTCGACTGCATTGGCTTTCATCATCTTTGGCAAGTGAAGCAGGGCTCCCTTGTACTTCATCATCCATGCTTGCATGTTATCAACAATAACATGTATGTTCTTCAAGATGCGCGATCTTCTCACACATCATTGTTGCCATCTGTGGAGATGGACAACTTCTTGGTGCATGATACCAAACTTGGAGTACAATGCTCGCATAATTGTATCTCAGGATAATACTTCATCTAGTATTTCCTTCTTCAATTCACCTCGAGTGGACATTATCACCAAGTCTTCTCCTTGCTTAGCCACCTGTAGTTCCTTCATCATTCGCTCATTCTCAGCTATGAGGAAATGAACAATTGAGAAAGTGGCTTCGACATACACTCTATTTGCATCGGCCAAAGTATTTGGATGCTTGTGCACATGATTCATGATCACTTGTTCTTCAACTTGCATAAGGGATGTTGGTCCTCCGGAGTTGATACTCTCTGAGACTGCACAAATTTGTGATGAGATTCATCAAAGGAGATGTTGTGCATCTCTACTTCTGGCTAACCACCAAGGATCTTAGTGCCCCCTTGGTCATTTGAGACTTTCTCATGATTAGGATGCAATGAAGTGGGTGAGTTGACCTGTTTGTGGTGAGGCATGAGGTCAGTATCATGTTCCAACTCCTATTGCTGCATGTCTACATCCAACTTTTCAAGCACATGTTCTATCTCATGAGCAAAGTCTTGCCCTTGTGATGGTTCACCCTATTCACCTTATGCTAGTTGTTTAGATGAATCAACTACCTATTCAAGTGCTGCTTCGTCTATCTACACATGATGCATCCCCTGCAATATCTATTGCTTCTGCACTTCCTTCTCCTATTGGCACAACTCTTTTTCTTTCCAGAGTTTCTCCCTTAGATCATGTAACTCCTTCTCTGATTCTTCCATTCTCTTCTTATCCCTCTGCCTTTGTGCGATGGGCTTCTCGCGTTGCTGCCTCTTTGCCTGAATAACCATAGTTGCTTGTTCTACAAGTGGATTTTCTAGAAACTTGTAGCTTTGCTTCTTCTCCACGCAGTCAAAAATCATCCTCTTCCATTTGTGTGCACAGGTATGCTTGGATTTGTTGCCTCTCTTGTTATTGCTATTACTTTTGTTGTTGGTGCTCTCTATGATGCTGCTTCATGTTGTTGTGCTAACCACTATACAACTAAGATGACCTATTCATTGTGTCTAGAGGAATTTTAGCAATACCTCTATGAGTCTTCCTCAGCCCAATGAAATTCCCCATGGATCCAGTTGAATTGAAATATCATGCAGTGATACTTCACAATGCAATGTGTGTCATACAGATTGAAGCTTCAGAGGTCGAACGAGTACTTCTTCATCTGTTCTTCTTCGACATTTTCTTGCTTGATACTTTGAATCTCATATAACCCAATTCGTAATGGAAGAGTGGGCCAAGGCGTCTTCTTCTTCCAATGCAGTCTAGTTATCAATCCTATTGAGATATGGTACACTACTTCCTACATGACAAGTATGTCCAAGGAAAACTTTGTCAGAACATGCAGAGACTTCTCTACATTGAACACTCAGATGAACATGCTAGATGGTGAGGCATACCAATCTGCCAGATGGTGAGGCATACCAATCTACAATGCCTAGAAATTTCTTCATCACTTCCTCTGACATGCAGGGTGGATCCTGTTCCAATATTAACCTGTATACTGGGGTGAAAAAATGGTTGGAAAACCGTATGATCACTCCTCTGAAGCTACATTCAGACAACAACTTGAAATATGTGTTCACAACAGTCTCCACCGGTGACCATGCCCACTCCAAGCCCGGGAACTCATGTCGGGAAAATACTGCATCTAGAATGTAAGCAAATATATAAATCTCTGCATGTATACCCTCAGGTGACTTTAGATCCTTCGTGACTTGTTCCTTCAGCTAGTGAGCCAATATGCTAGACCAATTGCAATTTGTTCCTTCTCTAGCCATTTGGTCCAATGTGATCACCCAACAATAGGGAAAGGTTTCAGTGCTTGCTTGGCCACTCAATCGACATGCGAATATGACCAAGTATTGGTATGCCTTCCTCAATATTGTTTTCTTGTAGATCTGGTTGGGTGTCATCTCGAAGCGAGTTGGCTCCTTTACCCAATCCTTCCTAATGTCTCTGGAGTGAGCTCTACTATTGGGCAAACTGAATGGAGGGGTCATGAAAGTCACGAGTTCAACCATATGATACTCTCATCATAATATCATGCCCATAAGGTTGCAAGCTTCATCCCACTAACATTGCTCAAGGTCATCATCTTGGGGTCAGTGTGAGAGACGATTTAGTGAATCACGTACGCGCATGGGAACGTGGAGTATTTGCATGCAATCTAGTACAAGCCAGACTTGTGAATGTTCATGTACACCTAGTACTCTTCGAGGTCTTCCCAAAAAGTTCCTGTGAATGCTTCATTAACCTCTTGTCACTTCAGTTTGATGTCCTTGTCTAGATACAACTTCGTATCTTTGTAGATCGACAGACCAGAAGACACCTATTCATCTGCTACTCCAGCTGCAATACCATCAGTGTCTTGAGATCCGTTTCTCTTGGAATCCATTGAGACAGATGAACACCTCAAAGATCTGGAAACAAGAAACATGCATGTCAAGAAATATGTCAGTGGAAACAAAGCAAATCCGGGAAAGGACACATCACATACCTGGGAAACTGATGAGAAAGATTGTGCAAATTTTACTAGGAAGCTGGGTGACTGGAAGCCAGAATTGTACAAAAGGAAGTCTGGGTTGTCTAGGAGGTAAGATTGGCTACTGGATCAATGAAATGCACAATCTAGTTAGGCAGCTGGCTGCTGGGACTGCATAATGCATAATTCTAGCTTGGAAGGATTGCTGGCCCAAGGACAAATTTGCGCAATTTCTTGGGCCAAGCAGCCATTGTCCTCTAGAAATTTGTAAAATAGTCCTAGAGGCTAGTGTTGGGAAAGAATGCACATTTTTGAAAGGAAGGTGAGCCTTCCTTCCCCAGATTACGCAATGCAATCTTGGTGAAGGCAGAGCCCGGGCCAAAGTTGGCCCCACTTTCCGATGGGCAACTGAAAGGAAATAAGACAGTAAATGCATGGTGACACTAAGTGATAGCTGAAGTGATTGACAATGCATGCAAAACATGAATGAAAATTCAAAAACATATCAAGATGCATGTGGGTGAGGCAGTTCATCGGTTGGGCAAACGTCCGTGCAAAACAATTTCATGCAAGCGACAACAATGAGATAGTAACAAAAATTGAAATAGAGATAGGAAAAGCTAGAATACATGTAAATGACATTAGGCATTCAAAGAAATCAAGCAAGAAACGCTCACATAAGTGAATACACAAACAATGATAAAAACGCTGGAAAAGACAAGTTGAGGCCACTTACTCAAGAATAGTTGAGCTAGATGTGTCGAAGAGTCTTGGATGTGTTGTGGGATGTCAGAGATCCAATATTGATGTGAATGAATGAGATCTGATGCGTCGAATAAATAATTTTTGTCTCATGACGCACATGCCACAAATCTAGGAAAAAACAACACTTGGAGGGAAACTTCTAAAACAACTTTGCATGTAACCTTCGGCTGCTAAAAATAGTTCCCTAAATCATGGGATGCATTTTTCATGTTGTCTCTTGCTATTCTAGGAAGATCAAGTCATGTATGCATGCAAGTCAAGTTTCCTCAGTCCCAAGTGGAACTAGTCAACCGGATTATCCATACATGCAAGTGCTCAATTGCTTGGGAAAAATGCACATTCCTGGCTGGAAGCTGGGCTGGCTGTCCAGGAGGTTTGCGCAATTTCTATGTAGAGCAGCTGACTGCTACCCATATTTGTGCAAATCCTGGGCTAAACAACCTGTTGCAGGGAAAATTTGCCCAAATCCCGCTGGCAGGGTTGGCTGGCAAGATTGCGCAATCTTGGAGCACAACAGGCTGTCAGAGAGGATTGCACAATTTTTGGAGGGAAGGTTGGTTTCCGTCTAGAAATGTGCAATTTTCAAGGGGAAGCTGCTTAGCTTGCAACTGGACCAAGTCCGAGTGAGCAGCTTGTGAGGGGAATGGATCAAATGTGATCGATAGGCTTCCTTTATGCATGAAAAACACTGAATCTTGAGTACTTGATGAAGCAATACAAAGTGATGTGAAAAGTTGGTAGGGAGGCTCCAAAATAGGCTAAGAAAAAGTTTTGGAGGGTGGTTTTAGCCACTACAATAGGTGGTCATTTCTTAGACTCATTTTAACCCACACAACATGTGTGCTTCCTTTTGATTAATTGGATTGAAGGATGTTTGAGTTACTCATCTTTCTATGTTCTTATAAATGGCTCCATTTTAGTTCCTTTAAGCCTTACAATGGCCTTCTCCAAGGTGGTCCACTCCGTTAATGGACTGAGTGATAGGCATGAAAATGATATCATACAGATCCTACCTTTTTAAGCTATTGTATTCAATAAAGTATGAATGTGTTTGGATATTATCCTAAATCCTAATGATTATGGCACAAGAGATCACCTTCTTGTTATACCAAAAGGTGGAGAAAAATATCACATATTGGTGCATCAAGTGGTTTTTTATTGAAGGTCCTCTATGAAGTGCCTTGTTCTAGGTGACTATATTTTACTTTATCTTAACATTGATATGGCCCCATGGAACATACATTGTGTAAACACACCCCTCCTAACCCATAAACCCAGCCAAAGTTAGAAAGAGGTGGTTACTTTAATGACCTAGCTCCCAAGGTACAACTATGGGAATGGTATCTAAAATTTTTGACTTCTAAGAAAATTTCTAGAATTTCAAATGAACAACATCTTTGAATTTGTCTCGTTGAGATGATTCCAATGATATAAATTTCACCTCAATCTGACTTATAGATCAAAAGATAAGGCCCTTTAAAGATATACCATAATCACCTCACCACGTCATCATGACCTCCATGTGGCGGCCCCACAAAGGTCCATGTGGTAGGTGATTAGTTTGTACTCTATCATGACGAACCGACATGGCATTTGATGCATGACCATTGTGGATGAGCCCACATGGTAGACACACATCCTAATGGAATTTTGGATCGACCCTTTCCTAGTGGTGATGCATTTATAATTTAAAAAGGTTGGGCTAGGCCCTCTACCTCTGACTTATGTCAGGGTCAACCCAATTTCCTCGACATTGTATTACGTTGGGTTGGGGTTGGCCCCACCCCCGAATCCCCAACCCTATGACCTCTCATCCTCTGGGTCATGGAGAGTTAGGTCAACCCACTATGGTTTGGGGTGGTAGCCTACTAGAGGTATGACCTTTTGGTCAACCTACCGACCTCCAACCTAGCCAACCTGCTATACAAAACTTCAATTTTAACTTAATTTTTTAGCAATTTCTAGCACTTCAACAAATCTATCCTTTTTCTAACTTTGTAAGGTTTTCAAGCATTGCTTCCAGCACTTTATGACCATTAAACTCATAAGAAATTTATGCACAAACTTGAGAAACAATCAGTCATAATCATCATAGAAAATCAATAGCATTTTGTTATAGACATTTTTGGGCACTTCAACCCCAATCATAAATGTCCATAAACTGAGGGCTCCTAAGTCCCTAAAAGTGTTGCTTCACTGCCTAAAGGAACAAGGTCAACTGATTACATCATCTCCCAGAAGTTTTCCACTAAAAATTGCTTATAAATGGTCAAAATTGGACCATACTGAAAACCCAGTGCAGAGGGTGCGATGCATATCACCTTCCCAGTATACAAGGTGCGATGCATACTAAATTGCTCCTCTGTAGGGTGTGATGGTCGAGAATGGACAAATTGCAGGAATAAAAGCGAGGTGGAAGATCATGGAATCTTCTAGAATCTTCCCCTCTGACACTTGCCTCTCTATTTTCGACCAGGGATGAGTAAGAGATCATCATTCTCCAAGTGGAAGCAGGAACTATCAGAGAGAGGACACTAATCAAGACCGAAGATGAATCACCTCCCTGTAATCACTATATAGGCCCTCAATCACGAGAGATCTAGAGCGGAATTTGTATCTATAGAGAAGGTTGTTGGTTTCTGTGAATTCAGAGTGTTGGTGATCTAAGCTTGCTGTAGTGAAGAAGGGCTTTCTAGCTGGAGGATGATCTGGGTCAGAACATATGGTTGTAATCCTCTTGCTACTTTTCATCTTAATAAAGCTATTCAAGTTTTCCTCCATATCCTTGTGTACTTGTTTATATATATGCATTTCAATGGTTAACACACATCTGGTCCTGTGTTATTTATGAATATAGATCTTTGTTCTTCGATAGTAGTATGTTGCTGTGATTCCACAGGTGCTCTTTGAAGCTGGACAGATAAAGAAGAAGTGGCAAGCTCTATCAGGAAGGAGAGGAAATCAGGCACAAGACTAAGGTTGGTCTCCCTTAGTTCCCCTCTTGTCTATTTTCATAAAGGAAAACGAAAGTAGACATTACTTGTTTGTTTCTAAGATAGCTACCAGTCTTGGTGGGAATAACAGCATCCGAGTTGACACTATTCCCGGTAAAAAAATGGCGACCATACTGGGGAGCGACTAGATTGTTTGTTAGCCTATCTATCTTTGTTTCTTTTATAAACTTACAGATGGAGCCTGAAGCCAAGCCAGCGAGCCTTCGAACTGCATTTGTTATACAAATGCAAAGTAGATCAATTTTGTTTCAGTCTATCTCCGTGTTTTGTTTATGAATTAAACAATCGATCTGCAAACAGTTCAATTGCCCTAAGTGGTGGCTCTGGTAACCTCTTTAGATCACCCATGTATTTTACATATACTGAACATTACTTACTTGACCTAAAGCCCTGAACTAAATTGCAAATTGTGAGTAAAAACTTGTTTAAAGTCTTGTACTGGTACCATCGCACCCTGCCTTCAAGGCAGTCTGTATGCATCGCACTTCCCGAGTGCAGTAGGTGCACTGCATAATGAATTCACAGTGTGACAGGTGCGATGGTCAGGGAAGGTTAACTTTACCTTCAGACTGTGGTTTTTTCTCACTGTTTTCAGTCCTATTCAGGAGTTTTTTTGTCTGTAGTCAGTGTATCTCTATGAAAGCCCCCTTTTCTTACAATATTCCACCTCCTTAGTGCAAATAATTGTAAGTGTTCTTATGTATTATGCGCCATTTTCAATTCTCTTTTGCAAAAACGTAGCATAGTCAAACTGTCATTTTTGGATATAAAAGTGTGATAGCTGTCATTTTCAGTTTTAGAAGATAATCTCATTGTTCTTGATAGTGGATTATACAGTTACTATTGCATATGATTTGAATTAGTATTTTTTAAAGTGTCGAAAAGCAATTTTCATTTCGAAATCGCAAAGTGTCTCTCTTACCTTCACTTCATTTTGAAAAGAAATT
>APFE030196505.1:0-92621 GCA_000404065.3 Pinus taeda
CGAGGAAGGGTCAATCTGGCTTCAACCGGAACAGGTTCTAGACACACGAGACAAGCACCTGCGCGGCCGCATGATTAAAGAGGTCTCGTCAAATGGAAAGACACCTCTCCGGAAGATGCAACTTGGGAACCAGCCACTATTCTTCAGCAGTTTCCGCAGCTTCAGCCTTGAGGACAAGGCTAGTCTTAAGGGGGAGGGCATGTTAGGGTCCCACCCTAACCCCCTTATTCATGTCATGGGATCATGTAATAGTCAAGAGTCAATAAAACCCATATTAATATTTGTAAGTGGTTAACCCGCAATTAATGAAGGGACCACAGTTAGTTGCAAATGGGCGGTAGTATTAAATAAAGGGTAAATGGGCGGTAGTATTAGATAGATGTTATTAATAAAACCCACGGTATTGGCCCGTGGTATTGCATGTATGAGTCATATATAAAGGATAGAGACTCCCTGCGAGGAGTATCGTGTCTTGTTTTGTAATCGAGCTCTGCTCTATTGGAGGTTGCCCCCTCGAAGAGGCCTGTGAACATTTCTCTCCGAGTAATAAAATCATTGCTATTCTGTGTTCTGGGTATATTTTCTTCGCATATTCTGTGTTCTGGGTATTTTTCTCGCATATTCTCTGTTCGGTATTGCTTTACAGGTTAAGAAGCATGACACAAGACCTTAGTTCTTCTGGGTTTTCTCTATAACTACCATTTGTCATTTTTCCCGAGACTTGTGACTTGAACAACATTTGGCAAGAGAAACCACGCATCAAAATATTCCAAAAAATTACTAAAAATATAAACAAAGAAAAAGATGAAAGGGGGGAAGATCACAAAACAAAATCCAAGACCTAGAATTTTTAGATCCCTAATAGAGTTGTCGTCTTGTTGGTGTCTATCTATAGTAAGGGTTAGCAAAAAGATATTACCTATGGGTTGCAAATATTCCAAAAAGGAAATTTGAGGATTTATGATCAAACCCTAGGATGGTCACACATTCACATGTTTACTTATAAATCTACAGAAAATAACAGCGAACAAAAACATAAATACAAGATCATATAATATGTGATGAACTTCAAATAAACCCAAGAAAATATTTTCTATTATGTCACCTATGAGAACCTTTGATTGAACAATGATTTTGAGGACCTCCTCCTTGGAAGGGTTCATTGGCAATCCTAGCTATAGTAATAGTTCCCTCTCTCCAAAGGACAAGCAATCCATTAAAAAAAGAAATGAGCTTCTAGTGGAGGAGACTCAAATGGCTTGGAATCATAAGTTTGACAATGAAAACGGTTCATGGTGAAATGAGAAGAAAACCTCTCTATTTATAACAAAAAACTAGCTATATTTGATTAGGTCAAATAAATTAATTTTTTGTTGGACCAAACCAAGATCTAACTAATTTGGTATTTAATTATTATTTTTTATAGGAAGAGGTCAACAATAATGTTTAGTGACATTTGTTTGGGTAACGAACTCAAAAATAATGATTTATTGAGTTAACTAATGAAAACAATCCATAAATAAATAGTTTATTAGAATATTTCCATTTGACTAGGTAAATTTGTTAGAAATAATTGTGCCAAGAGGTGCTCTCCAGCCTAGTATGGTAGGGATGTTGCAATGTAATGTAATGTCATATCCTGTAAAAAAAATTAACTCGGTCAAAATTAAAATTAAAATTAAATAAATAAAAAATAAAAATAAAAAACCATATGCTAAAATAAATAAATTAATTAAAAAAAAAAATCTACATTATTATTTGTATTTTTATTATGTTTTTGTGTAGTTAAGGTAAACTTGACTTGGTCAAGTTACCGTGGTTTTTGAGCTCTAGTTTTATGAGAACCCATGGTATTCATGTGGAATATAGCATACTTAAAGCGGGGGATTAAACCAACATAGATCTATCATAACTCTAGATCTACCAAGCGTTGAGAGGGATGAAATTTCTTTCCATATCAAGAAATTTTATCCCTCTCGGCACTTGATAGATTCAGAGTCAAGATGGATCTAGGATGGTTAATAAATAAGTCATTTATTAAATTATTTCTAATTAAGAGGGTAAAATAGGTTGGAAATAATTCATAAATAATGATTTAATAAAGTATTTCCATGAGAATGTTAAAATCCTAAGAAATAATTAATAAATAAATTATTTATTAAATTATTTCCATGGAAATGAATAATTTGAGTGAAAATATAGTAAATTATTTTCATCTGAGTGGGTATAATTATGAGAGTAACATAAAATTAGTGAATTTATAGGTTATTCTCATGTAGATGGGATGTTGAATGGAAATAAATGAGGAAAAATGAAGTGGGTTTTAATGAGTAAAATCCATACTAACATGGTGTATTTCAATCCACCTAAGATGGCAAGGCCTAAGAAATTCTGAAGCTCAGTTATTGTAGTAGGGGATGGTCAGTCACAAATGATCTTGGTTGGGTCCACATGAAAGTGTTGCTCATAAAAATTGTATCCTAAGTATTAGACCATGTGCATGCCAAAGGAGCATTTTTCCAAGTTGACATATAGCTTGCGCTACCACAAAGTGTGAAGGACCTACCGAATATGCTACAATTATTTTCCCAAACTCTTGTTGAAGATGAGGATATGATCCAAATATACCACCATAAAATAATTAGTGACAGTTCATAATATATCATCCATAAACTTCATTAAAGTTGTTGGGGCATTCGCCAAAACCAAAGGGCATCATTAACCATTCAAAAAGGCCTTCTTTGGACTTGAAAGCAGTCTTCCATACATCAATTTTCTCTTTGTGGTTCTTTTGGTAGCTGAACTTCAGATCAATCTTACTAAAGTACTTGGTCCTTGAGCTAGTCAAGAGGTCGTCAATTCGGGGAATTGGGTACCAGTTCCTAAATGTGATTTTTTCAGGGCCTTGTAATAAATGCAGAGTCACTAGGTCTAGTCTTTCTTCTGCACAAGTATAATTAGGCTTTCGTAGGGTGAGGATCTTATTTTCATGTGCCCTTTTTTGAGCAACTCTTATATCTTGCACTTGATTTCCTACTTTTTCAAAAGAGACTGGTGATAGATTGGCCCATTCGGTAGAGGTGCTTCAGGGGTCAGATCAATTGAATGCTTGACTTGATAGTGTAGATGTACCCTAATCAGTGGGGAGAAGATGTCTTTGTCCATGACCTTGTCCGCTTGCTGCTACTTCGTGGAGAGGCCCTATGTGGATGCCGTGGATGTTTTTTTGACCTTCTACCCACTTTGAAAGTGAATCACAAAGAAGACAAATTTATCAGTCTTGGAGATGATGTTCCTTGCATTTCTTATTAGATACTAAATAAATGATAATGTGAAGATATACCTCTAGTATCTTGTATAATTGTCTACCAAAAGTGATAATAACACTATAAGGTCTAGACTCATATACAACATGACACTTCCACAAATATGGTTTCCCTAAAAGAACATCACAAACTTCAAGGGGTGGCGGAATATCATATAATATCTCATTATTGAAGGGATTGTTGTTGTAGGGAAGGTGTCATTGTTGGATGATGTGGGGATCTCGCCCTTGGTGGAGCCACCCAATAGTGTATGGATGTAGGTGTGGTGTTGTCAACAGTTCCAACTACTTAACAACCCTTGTTGAGATGATGTTATTTTGACTTTCGCTATCAACAATGAATTTTAGTGGAGCACCCTTCACCCACATCTATGAATTAAAAAGGTTCTCACCCTCTTCTAGTTCTTTTGGTTCACTTCATTAGTATGTGCGGGTAGCATCAGTGGCCTTAGATTCTATGTCAATGATCTACTTCCCTTTGTATAGATCTTCTTCATAGTAAAAACTTAAATTTGACTTTGAGACTTTGAGCTCAACCAGAAACAATTGCTTTGAATGACATTCATTGGTGTTATTCCAAGGGATTTTATGGAACTTACGCCACTTTCCCATGTCTTTCTCCATATTCTCATTACCCTTATTTGTTTGCATCTTAGATGAGTTTCCCTTGGGTGGTCTATCCTAGCTCTGTCCTTTTTTCTACACGTTGGGGTTTCCTTTTCCTTACTTCTGCTATGAGGAATTCGTAAATCCAAACTCTCACTTCATCCATTTAAATTTATAGTCGGTTTTGACAACATATCAGTACCTAGCACCTAGCGAGGAGATGTCTAGAAACTTCATTTCTATCTAGATGTATTTGTGCAAACCATCACAATGTTTGAGCGTCAAATTGATTGAAACTCTTTGATACCCAACTCAGTGTGTAAGGTATGGAATATATTTGTGAACTTTGGAACTGTTTGGCCCCTCCTTCCAAAGTGTGGACCATCTCATGTACAAGACATCATAATTCCAATAATATAATATTGTTCCTTAATAGCATACTTGAAAGATCTCCAAGTGGGTACGACTACAAGAATTACGAATTCCTTTGTGGCATTTTTCTCATGGTAAGTCTCCAACCAATATTTGACATGGGGGACAACCTAAAGGAGCACAAATGTAATATTTTTTCTATATGAAAAATTGTGGACAGAAAAATCCCCTTCTAGTAGATTTAACCATTTTTCTAAAGCATCTACATATATATGGCCTTTAAATACAGTTATATCAAAACTAACTTGTATCTTAAAGGGGTTGGTGCCTCCAAAGTGGTTGTTTGATGAAGATGTGTCAGTTGTTGGTGGTTGTCGAAGGATCTAGGAAAAATTATCCACCATATCATTCTTTTGTCATGTGAGGGTTCCCTCAAGCAACAGTTTAATAGGATTGTTGAAGTCCAAAATTGTCTTCTTTTTTACAACCCTTTTTGCTTTCCTTTTCATCATTTTCATGATAGTTTTGCAACATTTCCAGGTTGAAAGGTCACCTCAAATATGCTCAAACATCAGCTAAGGTATCAATCATTCATTTTTTATAATATACTATTTATTTATGAAATTTAATCAAAACATTCCTATAGCTACCGAATTGCACTCACTCTGCAACTAATTGAAGATTTTGCAGCTACATCCATGGTTAGACAGGTTCCAATGGATTGGAGAAGGAATAAAGGATACAAGTAGATGGAAAATTATCAACACATAGACATCCACCTATCATAGTGATTTGGCAAGCCACCCAGTTTGAGAGATTTAATGGTCAAACTAGAATTCAACGTTGGTTATAACACTCCAACGATGCATGGGATCCAAAGGAGGTTTGTGGAATTGTCAAGCGAGCATGGAATTGGACGAGAATAGTTTGGATTTGACATGTCAAATCAAAATCTTCTAATGATTTTCTCTTTCACTAGCAAATCATGAGAAGAAAGACTCCAATTTCGATTTAATTCCTTAGTTGTCAAAGTAGAAACTTACCTCTCATCTTATGACTCTTAAGACAATTGTTTAATAGAGGATTATAAAATTTCATGAGGCGAAGTAATAAACATCGTTACTCTTGCTAAATTTGTAATTGTTTATTAAAGACTTTGGCATTTAATACAAAGAAATTTGTTCCTTTGATCAATGCATGGCTGAATATTTAGATAGTTGATTTCATGCTTGCACTCAACAAGAGCGCCCCCTGGAGAGCTGTAATATTAGTTTAGTCTTTGGTTATGTTAATTTTAATTTATTTTCATGAATAGTCTGTTCTTAATCGTATTTATTTAATCCTTTTGATTGGTATTTTTTTTCACTAGTTTCTAGTTTAATCTTCAGTGTTTTTTAACAATTCGAGTGCTCATAAAAAGACAAAAATATTTCATTTTCATAGTTTGCTTCATTCAATTGTTTTCATTATGATTTCATGAGTGTTGAGTAGGTAAATCCTCTTTACGGATAGAGACAATCCCTCTAGCCCAATGAGTGGGTCTAGCAACAAATGAGACAATCTACAAGAAACTTTCCTAGACTACAATCGAAATTAAAGAAGAGGAAGGAGACCTACCTCATTCTAATGCCATGATGCATTCCTTTGTTGAAGATCTTGATCGCTTGCTCCCCCGAGCTCAATCCTCACTTCTCATGGTATTTGAATACCTTCACTAGAGACCAAAAACACAACAAAGCATAAAAGTACAACCAGCATAATTCAAATGCAAACCACTTAACAGATCAAGGAGCATTAAGATAAATGAAGCATCAACACAAACGTTTATGGAAAGTGAACCAGCAGTGATATATATTAATTAAAAAAAGAGGAAGCATACAACCCAGGCCTTGATGTTGGAAGCCCTCCTTGAGTGAATGTCTAAGCATAAGCACAAGCTCTCCAAGCACTCCTTCTCTAAGCCAAAATGAATAGCATGTAAGCACTATCTCAGCATAAGGGTGAAAATAATCAAAGACCAACCATTTGAGAATGGAGGGGGATGAATTTATAGGCAGGGAGAGGGAGTTAGGATCTCACCAAAGATAGAGGAAGGTCCACATATCAAGGAGGAAGCTCATAGGGATAAGACCAAAGGGAAATATTGCGATATTTCGACCACATCCACAACGAACAACATCCAGCTTGTCATTCTGGAAGACTCTAGATCACAAAGCTTCTCCTTCAGTTTGGGAAAACTTGCCCTAAATGGTTCAACACGAGTATCCAAGAAAAACTTGCGTTAGCAGTGCGAGGCTCCTGTAATGCAACCTACCATCAACACGAGAGGGCAGTGTCATAGTCACACTAACCCAGAAATTAGGGTTTTGAGCTTATCTCTCTCAGGAAATGCTCAAGGAAATTTTTCAATAGTTCTTGAGGGAGGATTTGGTTTGCATATCAGGATTGGTACACTGCATAGTTGTCAATGTTTTGGCACTCTAGGGTATGACACAGGGAAGTGCAATAGGTGTGACAAAATATTGTGTAACAAATGCCCCCTAAAGCATGAAGGTGGAATAGGGAGTGATGGCTGAGATGCTTTATGAGCCAGTGCAAGGACTAGAAAAAACATCGTCAGGAGACCTGCAAATCAAGCATACACATATTCATATATGAAATCTCTGATGATCATGCCTAAAAATACAGGAATAGGCATCTAATGATACATGAATCCACGGTATGGATGCATCCATCCAAATAAGAGGGATCATGTGCAAAGATCCTTGGTATGGTCGCAGCCATTTGAATATAAAGGATCATGAATATGGACCCACAATATTGTCACAACCATTCGAACAAAAGAAATAATGTATACAATCTTGAATGACTCATAAATCCACGCAACTTGGATTCTATCAAACAAAATCCAAGGTCTTATGCCCCATCTCGACCTGATCAATGAACAAATTCTAACATGTGAATATATGTGTTGAAGTTGAACATGATAGAAAACTACCTGATTACCAGTCAATGATGTAAATCGTTAACAGGTACGAGAGAAACCACCAGTAATGACAATGGCTCTGAAGATACAATCAGCACAATCCATGAATGCGAATAATGGAACTGAAGTTGAACACCTATGAAGTCATCTGATCAAAGGTCAATGATGTAAACATGTCATTGAATGTGAAGAACTTGCCATTAAGGCATGCAAGATCTAAGGTACTAGAAGGGAGTTTCTAGATCATCTTCCTAGATAAAGAGTTGAAGTCGACGTGAAATGATCTGTCGAAGGAGGGCCATAATGAATCCCACATCATCGACACGAAACAAAGGATGTAGTGGAGTAAATAAGTATGACTCAGGACTGGAGCCAAAAGTCAGAGAATGTATAGACGGTAAAGGACTGCAGATAGGACTTCTCTTGAACATATCGGTGACACAACTCTGAAGTTTGGAAGCATTTGACTCAACATAGGATCAAAGGTCATGATGACATAATGGGATGATCAGACGAGAGGCAAAATGGATTTCCCAAACCCAGGAAGGCAAGTGACGAAGTGAGGATATCCCAAACCCAACATGACTAATAGATGACTGTTATGTTCAAGAGCGACATGTTGTCGTTACAGGATACAAAACATGGACACTTTCACTTTTTCCCCCACCATTTCTAGAGAGTACCCCATATATCATTTATCACAAGCTTGAAGGGGATAGCATGTGTTTGACATATAAGTTCATTCTTCGAATGAATCCATCCTAGTAAGTTTTACGATTCCTAGGAAGGATAAACTCTGTCTCGTCATGGTGACAAGTCTTTTGTCATTTAATTTTTACGAGTCCAATGGAAGAGTAACTCAGTGTCTTTTTCATATTTAGAGAGTTTGAAAAAGAGAAGAAAAAGAAAACTCCATCAGGTCCCTTTTCGTAATTTGTCTTTCAAACCCGAAAAGGTAGAAAATAATATTGAAGAGAACTTCTTGACCAAGTCGATCAAGATGTTATTTTTTCGTAAATAGTCAATCCCAGCCTGAAAAAGGGGTAAATATATACTGAGACAATGTCAATTCATTTAATTTAATGGCTTCGAAAATACAAGTACACGATGATATTTTCATTTTTAGAGAGTCAGAAAAGAGCTTAAAGATGACTCCAAGGGGGCTCCTTTTTCGTTTATTTTTTAATGAGTTCAAAAAAGAGATAAAATAAAACTCATTGTATTTCTCAAGAATGATCATTATTATCGCCAAAAGACCTTGTAACTACACAAAGATAACCACACATCACTAATATTGAGAAAAATAATAAAATATTGGTAAAAATGTGTTTGAAAACTTATAAATGACCAAAAAGTAAAAAACATTTTACCATTTCACCTTGGGTAATTTGGAGAGTGCATTTTACCCTCTTTTCTCTTATTCTTCAAGCAAGCAGTGTGGAAGATCCAGGACACCATTTCATGAACCGATAGTTGCAGATAAGAGCTTTGCCTTCTCTCTTGTTTTTCATACCATTTGCATGCCATTTCATAGAATTTTTCACTGATTAGGAAGAGGTTTTTCATTTTTATATCAAGGGTGATCAGCGCGAATTTGGTCATCGGATCCATGCTGATCGCCCCATAGCCCAAAAATCCATTACTACCAGAGCAAAAATAATCCAAACAGTTGTGCTGGGTGCAGGGTACAAAATAAAATGAAAAGATCTCTATTTTAATCATTTTTTCAGAATTTTAATCCATTGAAAGACTTCTAAATGATATTTACGAGTTTTTTGCAAGAGTTTCCAACGAACATGGACAATGAATGGAAAGAGAGAGGCCACAAGGTAGAAGATCACCAAGTTGCTCAAAGAACAGAATGCATTAACGCTTTTAGGGACTGTGGATTACTCAAGTTCTTTTGAACCTCGGGAATCAGATTCTCAGAATGAGTCACTGGAGTATCTCATAGGACTATGGGATTTCGGTCACGAGATTTTCATTATTGGAGATCAAGAGCTTGAAATAGATATATCATACATCTATTTCATCACTAGACTGACTAAGAGATGGAAGAGGATCCAACTCTTTAGAGCTCCTACTAGAGGTGAAAGCACTAACAGGCTTATCAGAAGACATTGCCAAGATGCAGAGAAAACCACGAGTGGAAAGGTTGATATAAAAGCCATCACCAACCTACCATTGAGGACTATTCTACACACCATGGCCTATGTAGCTAGGGCCCAAGCATTGCATGAGGCAACAAAATCTCAATTCTAGTATGCAGTGGATTGTCTTACCCCAACAATGTTTAATTGGTGTGAAGGATTGCTAGCTAATATGAAAAACCAATTAAATAAGTGAAAAACAGGACATTTGAAGCAGTTTGGGTACGGATTGATCTTGGTCACATTCTTTTTAGATTGTGTGCCTCTTGTTACCAGTGGATAGAAGTGGAAGATCGAGCCCCGAGAGATCTGAGGTTTCTCAGATGGGGTGAGATTATGCCTCGTATTGGAAGAGGTCAACGGATGCATTTCCCTCTAGTGTTCTTTGGTTGGCTATGCCATTAGATGATCATAATGGATGACTATGCATATGCGGGCACAGACTTCAGAGGAGACCCAGATCTTTCTCTACCACTTGGTACAGAATGGACCGATGCAGGTAAAAACTTGTTTTTGGGAATTTTTCAAGTTTTATGATTTTTTTTGTGAACTTTACTTGAGAGTTTACTTATGATAATTTTGGATATGTGGGACCAGAAATACCTCTCGAAATTTCTCTAATAGCTCAGCGAGTAGCATGCCAAATAGAGGAAAAAACTTCGTACAAGGAAGGAGCAGACCCTATAGTAGAGATGGAATGAAGCTTGGAAACCCTTACTCGGGGTATCCCAGAATACGCCACTATAGATGACATGTCGTTACGGTACCAAGGGTACATTGTGGGAGTATTTGCGAGACTTCATCGGCTATTAGGCTGGTGATTAGAGTTATCTTGTGTTATCATGAGCATCATGTAGCCTATTTCTAGTCATATTTTATGCACTGTTGTAGGCTTTTAAAGCCATGTGTCTCAAAACACCATATTTTTTAGATTTTGATATGATAGACTCGATATATATATATATATATATATATATATATTTATTAAATAAATATATATATATATATATATATATATATATATATATATATAATATATATATGCATGTTTCTACTTATGTGTTCATATATCATGATGATGTGTTCATTTTTTTTTTACACGTGACGCAAATGTTTATTTAAAACATAATTTGCCAATTCATCTGTTAATGTATTCAAATTTTGTGGAATGTGTTGATATGTAATATAATCAAAGCTTCTTTCCAATAATCGAGCGCGTAAATACATGCGCAAAATTTGTGGGTTTCTTACTAAATAATGACCATTTAATTGTAGCGCAACGAGTTGTGAATCTAGCTTAACAACCAAATTTCTGATTCTGAGAGCAATTGCTTCTAATAACAGTTCAATAAATACATTGTACTCAGCAATATTATTAGTTGTTCGTCATGTTTAGTCAATTTAACATCTTAAATTGCTCTACATAAATTAACAATCCGGGTATCGTAAACTGATGAAGTGTGGTGCACCATATATGCTTAGTTAACCTTTTTCTTACTTCGTTGTTTTATAGATTTTATTTTGTTTTGGGGTTTTGTTTTTGTTGATCTCCTAAAGTGTCTAATGCAGATGGAAATCCTATTCTAAGGTCTTAAGAATACTTTTAAAGGTCAAGTATGGATGTAGATTTCAAGACAAGGTTTGTCCCTAATGGTAACTTCTAGAACTTAGCACTTCAAAAGATCTCAAAACATGTTATTGATGGAATTAGTACTTAAACAAAAGTGTAAATATGCAGCTACTTAAATCAAACAAAAGATGAAATAATGATCATGAAATCACTATCCCTGTTGTTGTCTAAATACAAGAGAAATGAATTAAGCTACTACATTCAAAGAAATCCAAAAATTGCAAGTAAAGCTAAAATCAAATTACATCAACTCATATTCTGACCCCTTGCCATTAGTCTCATTGTGGCTTTCAGAGGTAATCATAAACAACTTGAGCAATCTGATATCTATTTGCATAAAAGTAAACTTAAAATCAAATTACATCAACTCATATTCTAACCCCTCACCATTAATCTCGCTATGGCTTTCAGAGATAATCATAAACAACTTGAGCAATCTGAGATCTATTTGCAGAAAAGTAAAACTAATATCAAATTACACACTCATATTTCAATCCCTCACCATTAGTCTCGCTATGGCTTTCGGAGGTAACCGTCAATGAAATGAGCAAATCCAATATCTAATTGCATAAAAGTAAACTAAAATCAAATCACAACATTCATATTTCGATCCCTCGCCAGTTAGTCTCGCTATGGCTTTCGGAGGTAACCGTCAATGACATGAGTGAGTTGATTTCTAAACTAACTTAACAAAGAAAATGAACAAGACTGAAATCAAAGCATAACTGAAATTGAAAAGCTGAAAAAAACAAGGTCAGCAGAGAGGCAAATCTCATGTCACTATTTGATGCAAAAACATGTAAAGAAAAACTAATCTACAATCAACCGGTTGAACACACTTACATGAATTAAAATTTCATGAATGAAAAATCTAATCTATCAAACTTGAAAGCAATCAAATGACATAAAATCGAAGCAAAATTACAAAATGAAATCTATTCTACCTTACATTCTAATGTGCTCCATGACATCTACTTCACATCTTCTTCCATGTTGAGAACCTCAAAGCTTTATTCAAATTCTTCAAAATCACAAAGTACAACAAAGCTCTCTAAAGCTTTCAAAACCCATCAAGGAAGAACTACAAACTCCAAGCTAAAGAACTAAAAGCCAAACCAAGCTGAGACTTAAGAACTAACAAATGAATGAGAGAGATCTCCTATTTATACAAAAAAGATGAGAATTTATCTCATTAATGAGAGTCCATGAATCTCTCCCTCTACCTCTAGAGTCCTAATCAAAATAGGAACTGATAAGACACATGTCTTCTTAGAGTTACAATGCAATTAGGAGATGTGACACATATCCTCATGATCCCATGATTCTTTCCACTCAAATTCGAATTTGGCCTTACAGTGCCACATAAGGGTCTTCTAGAAGCCTCCTTTTAACCTACACATGTCAACAATATCAACCCATTTGTTAGATATAAGCATATGCACATTATTTTCTAATTTTTAACCACAAATTCACCTAAAAGTATTAGAATTAATAATGTTTGGAAAAACAAAAAATGTGGCCCAATGATAATGAAAGTTGGATGAATGTAGTGACATAGTAGTGAAATGGAGGTGATATGATGGACATAATAGTGAAAGTGTAATGGAAATGAATGACATTTTCAAGACTCAACACGTCCCAAACAAATACCTTGCAGATTCATCAACTTTCCATTAGGGGCGAAGAGTGCCCAAGCTGTGGAAGATAAGTTATGTGTGCTACGACAAGCACCATCATAAAAACCAACATAATGGTTTGATGACATTTGCAATCTGAGTGGAACACGAGGTAAGTAGACAAAACATGTTTGGAAAGCAATCAATCATACCAAAAATCAAAACATACACTAATGTACAAAATTATTTACACAAATAATGCATAAAAATGTTCAGATGGAGCCCATTTCAGACTCGGGTAATCACTCAACAAAGAATAAAAATTGTAGTTTCACCGTTGGCATGACATGTAAGCATCAACTCAGCCAAATAGTGGAATAACACGCATAAATATCTATGCCCCCAAGGCGAGTGAGGGTTACGAGTTATAGGATGAATACCCTACTGTGATAATGAGAAATGGTAAAGACTCGATGAGGAGATCTCAAGAAACAAGGCAAGAAAATCTTAAGCTCATAGTGAGGAAAAGATGCCTCTAGTTGAAATATTTTGACAACTTCAAGTTGGAATGAAATTTCAATGGGCAAGGTAGCAATGATATTTCCCATGTTTCCTTCAGACAAAACTTCATGCACCAAGATGGGTGTTTTAAGTGGATGGGTGAGTGTACTGGGAACAAAGGTATCTAGACACAATGAAATATCACCAAGACTAGGAAGAAATGAAGAACGATGATGAGCATCCTTCCGGGGCATTTCCTCAAGAGACATAACCTCGATGATACTCTCGTCAGTAGGAAATTTCTTGTTTAAAGGATTCGGAGAATCCCAAGAACCAAGCCAAGGAGACTGTGAATACACATCTAGGTGCATGCTAAGAGTAGTATGACTTTCGAAAGCAACTACCAAAGCCAAAACAATAGCCTGGTAAGCTTGCTTTACAGCGATGAGTGGAATAACATCGCCGAAAGAATCACCCTGATCAGGATATGGAATGATCCAAGGGTCATAAATAGTAGAGATCATGTTGATAGAAGTGACATGAGGAGGCGGGAGGGAAAAAGTTCCCATAAGAGTAGAATCTTTAAAAAGGCTTGCCCCCACACTCCCATAAGGAATGTTAGTATTTCCCACATATGGCATGTTGCCATTTGAAGAACCGGAAGAGAAAAAGGCCAATTGGTCAATGATAACTATTTTTTCTTCATGAGGAAAATGGAGTATGTGGAACAAAGAAGAAACCACACAAAACATGGCATGAGTCCGACTTCATCCAAATAGAAGCTTATAATTCAAATTCGCATCCACCACTTCCAATTCAATAGTTTTCCCTTCCAATGTGATGGGAAAAATTGTTAGAATACCATAAGGATGAGATCCTCTACCATCAAAGGCTTTAAGGTGTTTGGAGATTGGTTGAGGGGCGGAGAGCTAATGGCTTTCTAGCATGAAACAGACATGATGCACGTGGAGGCACCCTCATAAATCATAGTTCGATGAATCGTCTTCTTTTTAATAATGACCTAGATTAAAAATGCAATTTGATGGGGAAGATGAGGAACATAATTTTCCAGGTCAAAAGTGATCAAATTCAAATTTGTAGTGTCAATCCATCCTATAGTGGACAGTAATGCTTTATGTTACGTTGAAAAAGTTCGGAGAACTTGCAAGGTAGATATCATCAAAGGCGCTTGAGCCAAGTCTTCAACAATATTGTAATGTTGGGCAGCTCACGCATTCAGATTGTAAGATGATTTCCGAAGAACACCTTTGGGAGGTGGCCGGATAAAAAAGTCATTACTGGGTCTCTCAATATAAAAAGGGCCGGAAATGGGTGGATTAGAAGTAGAAGGTGTATCAGTGGCTTCTTTATCCACCATATGCTTCTGAGGAGTTTGATAATCTTTTGACCAGGTGACAACAGAAATAGGAATTGGCCCACTCATGTAAGCCTAAGAATATGAAGAGGTAGAAGATTGTGGTTGTTCTACCAACTGGGTTTGTTGTGATGGAAGAGGCTTTAGTACAGCCTGTGTCCCTTGAGTGTATTTTAACAAGCGACTAACTTCAGCATGACGGGGACAATCCTTGGTATAATGATCTTCCTCACAAATGAGGCAATGATACTTAGGCTTACATTTGGAGGCATCATCAATAGATGACTTTGGAGGATCCTATTTTGGGGCATAAGATCTTGTTTCTCCTTTACCCTTATTTTTACCTATTGAGGCTTTGTCTACCACAGTAGATTGAACAGAACTAACCTTAGAGGTTTTACCAGGATTCAAAGAAGGCTTCAAAGGAGGATTGGATGCAGTATTCGAAACAGATTTTTGCTTCGAAGAATCTTTATTGGAAGTTTGAAACACTAATCCAATAATCCCATCAATAGGCAGTACATCCAGATATTTAGAAGATGTTGGATTCGTAGATGGCCTTGGAGCACTAGGCAAGAGATCATATAACGTGCCAAATTGGGAGTACACCAAATATAAATATTAGGCATAGAAAATGGCTTGATCTTTAGTAACACAACCTCCCATTGCTATGTCTGTAGTAATTTTGTTGACTAATTATTTGGTAAACCATTCAATTAACAACTCATCGGGTATATCAAACTTGATGAGGCGACGTCGACATCACCATTCATGGATGTGATCAAAGATGTGGGTAGCAATATTCTGTTTTAGAGACGTAAGCAGATGGGTACCAATTTCATAATGAGCTGATAACTGGAAGTTAGTAAGGAAGGCCATAACCAAAGAACTGAAGTCTTGATAGGCACCTTGAGGTAACTCAGTGTACCACTTCGTAGTAGAACCTGTCAGGGTTCACTAAAAAAGACGTAGACGAATAGAGTCATCAACCCAAGAATTGGATGAACATCACAAGTGATAAGTCATAATGTATGCTTGGGGGTCTTCTCCGGACTTTCCTCCGAACTTTGGGAAATCGCTAGGAATCTTAGTGGGAACCAGAGACCAATAAGGTGAATGAAGTATTGGATCATTAGTAAGCCTCGACACATTCGGCAGTTCTAACGTTGCTAGAAATGGAAATTACAGGTTGAAAGGCATGGAAGGCCTTTGATAAGGCCCAGCTTTCAGATTCTATCCTTGCTGTTATGGGTTTTTCCCCAAAAGTGGTGTATTTTCACCTTAAGGAGCTTGATATTTCCCCCACTGAGGGAACCCTGACCATAAGGTGGATTCTGCCCCCACAAAGGTCAGTTTTGACCAGGGTAAGGTTGATACTGACCTGCCATAGGCCTTTGAGAACCATAAGGTGGATAAATAGTTTGTGTGGCATATGGATTATAAGTTTTCTCTTTCAACTATTGGCCCTACTGCTGCGGGGGTTGACCTTTTGGATGCAAGGGTTGACATTTTTGATATAAAGGTTGGTTTTGTTGCTGCAAGGGTTGACCTTGAGCTGCAATGGTTGTTGGTAAGTCCCTTGTTGTACATAAGGTCCTTGTTGAATGAAAGGTTGTTATTGTTGGTAAGTTCCTTACGAAATCTACTGAGTACGAGTTTGGTACTTATAAGTTCTAGCTTGATCAACTACCCCGAATGAGGGATTTGAACCAGGTTGCATCTAGGGCCTATCTGTTGAGTGAAGGGTGGATTTTGAGGCTATTGAGAGCCATATAGAGGGTACGGTTGTTGGTAGGGTATTCTAGCCGAAAAGGGTTGTTTATATAGGATTTGGACTGATCCAGATGGAATTGATGATCCACTAGGATAAGGTACGCTACCAACATTTTAAGTAGCTCTGGCAGTGTGAGTTTAAGGTGAATTCACATAAGGTCCACTTGAAACATGATGTACATAAGGAGGAGGTGGTTGTTGCCCCCCAAGTGGTGGAATAGTTGGTGGCAAATATTCTCCCCTTAATGGAGGACCTTGGGAACTTAAAGGGACATTGATTACCCCAACACTGATTGTCGGTTGTACAGGAACTGACGAAACTGCAGTTTGTACAGGAATTTGGGAGGCCACATTTGAAACAAACAGAGCTGAAATAGGCATGGCGCCCGATGACCAAATGGGATTCTGATATAGTGAAGACGCACTTGGAGTACCTGAAACCAAATGAGCCAATGACATATAACCATGTGGAAATATAAGCCCGCTACTTTCAAGGGGTGGTGGAGGTGCAACACTTCCCACAAATGGGTAACCTTCGGGTGGAAAGTCATATTCAGAATCATTATCAACACCAGCAGTATTAGTAGTTGAGACTTCTGGAGGACCTTGAGAAGAGGTTGGAAACTCACATTTTGAAGCCATTGGTGGAAACATTTGGTGAGGATGAATCTGAGATGGATGTGGAGATAACTCGAAAGGAACACTAGGATTTGCCATATGGACTATACGGTTGTTGAGGAGATATAACCAATGAATCAAAAAGTGGATTCGGAGGGAATAAAACAAACCTCTGTCGACTCTCAGGAGTTTCTCGATCAGATTCTTGAGATGATGATGAGCCTTGAGGTGGAGGACGAGAAGCAAGGGGTTGGATGCTTGGGATAATTCCAATTTCAAGACCTTGGGCTTCAAGTGACTGTGAGAACTCAGGATGAACCCCTTTTGATGACCCTTCAGTATCAGATGATGAAGGGAACGGGGTGGTTCAGCCATGGTAACTTTTTCTCAAACACGAAAGGAGAAGAGATGATTTCATTGAGGTCTTTAAAATTAAAATTTATAAGGAATTACTCAATATGAGGTCAACAAATAACTACATGGGCTCGACATATTATTGTGGGCAGTTAAATTTTAGAACTTAAAGAAAAAATAAATCAAAAGGGGTGTACTAGGCAAGAGGGTTTACCAAGTCTCTGTGAACTGCAATATACACCTTAGTCAAAACCAAGGACTTAACGTACGGCATCCAACCTCCCCGAATGTTGTGTTCGATGTATCACGTTTACAAGGCCACAGACTTGGTTACCTGTGGCTAAAAGATAACAACCTAGTGGGGTCTCCCAATATATATGCGATGGTACGGGGAGAAAAAATATGTGTTATTGTTGTCTAATGCATAATCGTTCAGTGAGAGCATTCCCATATACTTTCCATAATGAAGTGCCTCTGATATACCCAAACGTACTGGAGAACCTTCAATATACTTTCGTATTGGAATGGAATTTCACCCCCAGGATACAATTTAGGCAGTTAACGACAACTTCTAGGTTTATAGACATCAGAACATGTCTCTAGCCTAGACCTCTGATTGTTTGTGTTAAGTTCCAAATTCTCCTTAGGTTAATTCAGTAAATTTTAAAGTTTTTCTTGAATTAGGTTTCAATTTCGGGCTCAAACGATGTCACCTGAATCCTAGTATGCAACTATATGAGAAAAAGGAAACCTTGCATTTCAAAGAATTCTATGCTAATGAGAAAAGAGTGTACAAGAAATAAATGCATCAATCAAGCAAAGTACATCAAAACATATATCCCTATCTTTTCAAATGCAATATCTAAAAATGAAAACTACTCTTTCACTTTCACTAATGAATGAAATGCCAAAATGCAATCTTACGAGAAACAAAATTGTTTTCTTCCACTAAGATGCACTAATATTTAAGTTCCTTTCTTTCACATTAATATTCAAAATGAAAACTAATGCATAAGAAAATGAAAAATAGTTTCAAAAGAACTAAAATGAAGATTTCATTGACCTTCTAGTTTCGAATAAAACAAACGAAGAGATTCTTTCACTTTTCTTTTTGAAACAAACAAAATGAGCACAAGCACATACTTTCAATTTCACTAAATCAAACAATTGTAATTTATGTTTGACAATGGAGAAAAGGTGATTTTCAAAGTACAGTTATGACCCAATACTAATGAAAACAACTTCACAAATGTAAACCAAAAGTAACTTGAAAATGGTGTCTTGATCGCAGTAAAACTCCTAAATTGAGAAAATCAATCTCTCAATGGTAGGCCAAGTGACAAGTGAAGGGTAACCTAGACCTAGAAACCCTTGAAGAAAATTTAACTTCATCCACACATCAACAAAGGCAAAGAGATAATTTCAACCATTAAAGGAAAGCAATCAAGTCAAACACAATGAAATTAGACTAGAAAAACACTCTCAGAGGTTGAGACACACTGGAAAATGAGAGGAAACCCTAATTTTTTCTAGTATCTAGGATCAACACGCTTATGAAAGGAAAAGTAGTGTTGAAAGGAAGATCAGCTCGATCGTTAAACCTGAATCAGTGATGGTAGTGCTTCTATAAAACCAAAAAGCGCATTAGGCAAGGAAAAGAAGGAAAAAATAAAAAAAGTTTCAAAATTAGACCAGAGTCAACACTCTCAAGCATAAACCAGTAACTATATAAACCTAGATTGACGCACACAAGCTGAGAAATTGATGCTTGGTCAAACTCATCAAAGGATCAAATTGAAGAAATGGATGGAAATGTTATAGCTTCCCCAGTGGAGTCGCCATTTTATTGAGTAGGTAAATCCTCACTACGGATAGAGGCAATCCCTCTAGCCCAATGAATGGGTCTGGTAACAAACGATACAATCTATAAGACACTTTCCTAGACTAAAATCGAAATTAAAGAGAGGAAGGAGACCTACCTTGTTCTGATGTTATGATGCATTCCTTTGTTGAATATCTTGATTGTTTGCTCCCCAGGCTCAATCCTCACTGCTCATGGCTTTTGAATACTTGCACTAGAGACCAAAAACAAACAAAGCATAAAAGCGCAACCAGCATAATTTAAATGTAATCCACTTATCAAAGAGAATTAAGATAAATGAAGCATCAACACAAACATTTATGGAAATTGAACCAATAGTTGTATATATTAATAAACAAAAGAGGAAGCATACAACCCAGGCCTTGATGTTGGAATCCCTCCTTGAGTGACTGTCTAAGTCTAAGCACAAGCTCTCCAAGCACTCCTTCTTTAAGCCAAAATGAACAACATGTAAGAAATATCTCAGCATAAGGGTGCAAATAATTAGAGACCAACCATTTGGGAATGCAAGGGGATGAATTTATAGGCGGGGAGAGGGAGTTAGGATCTCACCAAAGATAGAGGAAGGTCCACATCTCGAGGAGTAAGCTCACAGGGATAAGACCAAAGGGGAATATTGGGAGAATTCGACCATATCTACAATGAACAACATCCAACTCGTCATTCTGGAAGCCTCTAGATCACGAAGCTTCTCCTCTAGTTTGGGAAAACTTGCCTTAAAGGGTCCAGCGCAAGTATCGAAGAAAAAACCGCACTGGTAGCACGAGGCTCCTATAATTCAACTTTTCATCAGCACGAGATGGTCGTGTCACAGTCATGATGGCCTAGAAATTACGGTTTTGAGCTTATCTCTCTCAGGAAAGGCTCAAGGCAATTTTTCAATAGCTCTTCAAGGAGGATATGGTCTGCATATCGAGATGGGTACACTACATAGTTGTCAATATTTTGGAACTTCGAGGTATGACACAAGGAAGTGCAATAGGTGTGACAAAATATTGTGTAACAATGAGAAATGGATAGAGCAACTCTAAATCATAATTGTGCCCATCAATAATCCTTCTAAGTTACATCCTAGTTTGTCATTTTTCTGAAGTAATTATATTTCGATTTCCTCTTCTCTTTAATTAGTAGAATAGAGATTTTGGTTTGAAAGAACATTTAGAATAGTATTTTTATTTCCTGCAAGTAGAATTAAAATTATAATTCTGTCATTAGAATAGATTTTTCAATTCAATTCAATTAGAATAATTTTTAATTCTTGTCACAATAGATTAAATTTTGATTCAGTTTGATAGTTAGAATTTTCAATTGATTTCTCCTTGAAGTTTGATTTATTTTTAAAAGAGTAATTTTGATGGAAAGAACATATGCATAGAAATGTTTTGAGTTAATATAGTTCCATTTATATTTGGTTCAATTTCATCTTTTTTAAATCAAAAATAGAACTCCTAGCATATATTGTGCATATGCACTTCACAAGTACACGAACCTTGGTTGACAATTAATGCCATCAATTAAATTACCCAACATTTTGGCATCATTATCAGGGAATTTTATATAGGACTTTATTTTTGGTGTGCATGTCATTTTAGTTGCATTCAATCTTATAGATGCATAATTAAAGCATGATAAAATCATTTAGAATGCATGAATAAAGAATGGGATTCTAGGGGTTGATTTGTAAATAGAGGTAGAGAACAAAGTTCAATACCAACATCACCACTCACCACCACTAGACCACGTAGCACCATACAATCCATTGACTCTCGTATTCCATCCATAGTAGGTAGACATAGACTTCTTGAGGTGCATAGATCTAAAATCCAACCTAGGGACTCACCAATTTTTTCCACTGAAGTTGTAGTTGAAGACCCTACATCCCCTATTGAAAGAGTTGTATTTCTCTCTTCAACATGAGAACAACTCTTAGGACAGGAGTTAGAAGTACATAGTGAAGAAGAGGAGAAATATTATTATGAAATACCATTAGTAGTAGAAGAACTAGAGGAAGAGCTAGAAAATCCTATTATTGAAGCTTATATTAGCTCTAAAGAGTCTATAATGGTAGGAGAAGGGGAAGGAGAAGTCCACAATGTAAATGGTGAACCTAGGATTGGAGGTGGAGGACGAGGTGGTATAGGAGGTAAGGGAGAACAAGATATTTATGGATTTCCCATCTTTGACGAGGGCACCACAACCACAATCAAAAATATCTCACCTTCTATTCTTCCTAATTTTCATGGCATAAGAACGAAGGATCCAGAGACATTTCTTTTTTAGTTTGAAGTACTATGTAGATCCTATGACTACTTACTTCATACTCAAAAATTGAAACTATTTCTAGCTACTCTAAAAGATGGAACCCTTAAATGGTTTATGGGTCTATGAACACATAATATCAAAACATGGGAAGAAATGAAAAGGTTGTTCCTAGAAAAATATAAAGATTATTGTATGCCCCATAACCTTAAGGATGAAGTCTTTAAGATGATGCAAAAGGAGGATGAAAGCCTTGAAGATTTAGTCGAAATATTTACTTACAATGTTAAAAGGGCTAGGATGCATGATTTAGATGAGGAAACATTGAAAGATATTTTGTTAACAGCTATAAGGGATGAGTGGATTAACCTCCTCAACTTAATGGGAAAACCATATGTTTCCCAGCTTTCATTTGGTGAAATTTGTGCGTTGTGCAGACATATTTCGAGAGTTAACTATTGAGCAACTAAGATGACCTCATAAATCAATCTTAATTCTACATTAATGTGTCAACCTGGGATTTGTTTTTCTATTTCAAGGTTATTGGCACTGTCTATGTCATAAAATATTAGAGGTTGAAATGTAAGTAACTAATCTTAAATCTTGACCAATCGTTGCAGAAATATCTTAATCACTCAACAATCATTGACTTGTAAATTCAAACGCAAAAAGGAAATTAATCTATGGTTCACACTTGGAGAAATAGATAAATCTAAAATCGAATTCATGCAAGAATATTAATCTAGGATTCAAATGCAAAACGGTAACTAAGCTAAGTTCAATAATCGAATTCACACAGTTTTTGCTAGATCATGCTTATCAAAGGAATATGCTTAAACCATGCCAATAACTGAAAGCATTCCAAAACTAGAAATAATTAAATGTGCAAAACCTGTAATCGCAGGAATAAATTCAGAAAGGGAACATCAGTTGAAATATAAGACTTAATCTATCTCAAATTATAAAAAGAACAAAAAAGAAAATATCAATAGAGAAAGTAAATAAAATGATACAGTCAAGCAGTCAATCTTCCAGCGACTGGACCCAGAGTCTCCAAAAGGGACTGTCGTAAAAACTCAATGCATGGGTTTAATGTAAAAGCTTCACTTCTTCATTAACTGTAAAAATATATTAGAGGGTTGTTTGTAACCTTTAAGGCTGAATTATGGCTCGCAATCTTACTGTAGGAAAAACAATGAAAAGTAAAGTCTCATTTATTTTATATTTATTAGCGCTATATATTGCGTAAGGAATGCTTAGTAAATTAGCACTTACCTTGAGGATCGGAAGATCCTCAGGATTTCTCGACCGAATTATCGAATCTTCAGCAGCAATTATGCATCTCACTGCTTGTTCTTAGTTTGGCATGCGTAGATAAAATAATAGTTTTTTCTTTTCTTGGCGTAAGTTGTCTTATCTGAAGGAGCAACATTTTTCCAATTCAGTCATCCTACACACAAATTAGCAAAATTTAAGACTTATAGTGCTAAAAGTATGTAAATCATTTGACAATTCTTTTTAATTATTTCTCATTATTCTTTCCTCCAAAACATCCTTAAGATAAAAGAAAATTTATTGAAATCATGTTATTAACCAAGTAAATAAGGAGGAAAATCATACCTTTTTCTCGACCCAACATACTCCCCAACTTACCTTTTTGCATGTCCTCATGTAATTAGATAATTAAGATGCAACAGAGTCAAGGAATATGTAGGATAAGTTTCTTCCTGATAAATCCGGAAGCCATTTTTATCTCGAAGTATTGCAAAAGCTCTGGCTTCAAGTCCTTCAGATAGCTCATAGTCACAATAATATCCATCTGGGGGATACCAAATAACAAGACTTTGTAACGGAATCCAATCCAATTGGGACCCTCGCTCATGATTAGGTTTTTGTAATGTACAAATTTGGCAGTTGTTGCTTTAAAATTCATGTAGATAAAGGGTTCTCGATTTTTAACCTCGTTGGATGATGCACTCCACCTCTGTTTTACAGCCTGGAGGGCTTCTTCCCTGATTTCCTCAAAATACTCAAGGCTCGCCCTGATAGTGTATTTATGGATAGGGGCTAAAGTAGACACAACCCCTTCTTGTTACATAAAACGTTTATGTTGTATAAGGGTTCAAAGGGGGCTTGTAGGTTCACCTCTAACCCAAATATCTAATCCGTTTTCTCTTTTCTGGAAGATAGTATAGGCCTTGGCCCACTTGATTTGATTCTTGGAAAAAGATATGAAAGCTTCAAATTGGACATCCTCCATGAAGAAATTTTGCAAATATAACTCACATAGAAAATATTTCACTTTTTTTTCCTGTGCTTAAAAACATTTAATAAAATCTAGGATGGAGTTAAATTCAAAGGATTGACCAGATCTAATAGCTTTAACCTTTAACAACATGTAGCGCTCAAGCAAGAAAAGTACATAATTCTTAGCAAGAGATCTACAGGCTAGTGCATCTGAATAAATAGAACAAATTGTCTTGATTTGCTTCAAAGCTTTTTGAAGTTGAGCCTATGTTTCCTCCACTTTCTTTCATTATGCTCTGAGATTGGAATATGTCTCATCTTCCGTGACAGTCAACTCATTGAATTTTTTCAATAATTCCTAGTATTTTCCCCAGGTCACAAATTTATCTGGATATTGTGTTAGAGTTTGCTGGGATTTTGCTAATGCCATTTGCAATTTCTGAATAATAGCATCTATTACTAAAGGTGAATAAAGAGGCATAACTGCAGTTTGAGTAGCCTCACTGCAAGTTAATACTAGATCCATCTGAATGGCTACTTCCATTGATGTCATAGAAAAACAAAGATATGTTTGTTTGTCCCTACAGAATTACTACAAATATCCTATGTTTGAATTTTAGCAACTATGGTACAGGTTTCTTCAGTTTGAGTCCCTACTGGACTCATTCTCATAAATTAATTAAAATTAATCCTAATCATAATTAATACACTATTTAACTTTCTCATTTAAATAAAATTAACTAATTAACAAAACAATTAATACATAATTACAAGGAATGATAAGAATCTAATCCTAACAAGGAATTTAAATATATAATACATATTTAATATGGAATTTAATGAAATAATTAACAAGAAATTTAAATATATAATTAACAAGATATTAAAAAAATAATAATAATAATAATAATAGGTTAATCATTTATAAAGCCGACATTAAATATTTCTCTCTATTAACTATTAATTGCTCCATGCTTTCATGCTCTCTCTTCTCAAAATTCAGATCACATTGCCTTGATGATAGACTCACTAGGTTAGTCTGAAACATTGGTTTCAAAAAAAAAAATATTGTTCACAAGTTTTTCCACAAATATTCAAAATAGTACCAATATCTTTGGTCTGTGTTCCAATGGAGTTGAGAAAATTCTCACTATCAGTCCCTGTTGTTTTAAGTTCCATTCTTTTTTGATAAGCTTTCCTAGAATCTTTTAGCCATTTCCTGAGTTGTTTGATTTTTTTTCCTTAATTTCTTATTTTCCTGACTTAACAGCTTCAGCATATGATTATCCTTTTTCTTTTTTCTTTCAGTGGGTTTCTCTACTGATAAAGAAGGAACAACAACAAAATTTTCAAAAATAGGAGAAGTTTCGAAATTTCCAGTGTCTTGTTCAAGTGGAACTGTGTCACCTGAATTAGCTTTTGAATCCTGGTTTTCTACTGCATAAAATTTTGGCTCTTCTAATTCTTGTATATCTCTGGTATCTTCTGAAGAAAGAAATATCTCTGTGTGATGAGAACTATGAGTAGAGGTGGAAGGGGTAGAAGTATAGTTTTTTCCCATGGGTTTTCAGAATGATCCATCTCCTCAAAATGAGTCCCCTAATTCTCTCAGAAACTCAAGCCACTTCTTCCTCAAAGTCTTGAGGAAAATCACTTTGTTGACTAACATGGGATCCATGGTATGGTCCTACCTCTTCTGTAAGCTCAATAATGTTTCTTCATTGGCTTATTCGGTCAAGTCATTTCCGCTTAATGGGAAATGGTGTCAAGATAGGAGCTACTCTCTTATGTTTCCTCTTTGGAGCCTATACTTCTATGGCCTGATTTTCTTCCTCTATCTGGTCATTGCCCCATTCAAGTTGCGCAATGTCCATTTCCAGCTCGTCATTTTCAGAGATTCCTTTCGGGGATGGTACATTAGGACTTATAAAATTGTCCCAAGTTAACTGCAACTGAGTCAATTCCATAGTGAATATCAAATTAATCAAGCCAAAGTGGTTGATTGTGGCATGGGGGTTTGTGGCTTTCCTCACTCTACTAGAAACTTCATGTAATAAAAAGTTCAGGATAAATGGAAAATTGATTGCTATACTTTGTTTTAAAGTTGCCAAAAATTTGAGATGTCGAGGTCTTACTGTAGAAAATCTTGTAGATTCACAAGCTAATGCAATTTTCTAAAGAAAGAGACAAGAATACACTTCTACTCTTTACAGCGGAAGCTCATAAACATCAAGCAAACAATAATTAATAGAGGAAGAGAATCAAAGGCACATAACACAATAAATATCTGGGGAAAGCCACAACTCAAAACCCCACTATTTGTTTTGTATTAATCTGGAAAATCAAGATGAAATTACAATGTTTGTTCTCTCTAGAACAATCCCATCACTCAGCAAATTCAATTTCCAACCCATAAGTAAGTTCAAGGCCAAAGCTTAGCCAATTCACAAGCTCTCCAAGTCTCTATTCCAATGTTTAATCCCTATGAAGGATAACTTGTATTTAAAGGGAAATAAAGCCTCTAAAAACTATGCAATCCCTTAAGGATCAGTTCCTGATTGCATGCACTATGATTGCACCTCAAAGAAATCTAAAACAAATAGTACATTGTCCCTGCACTCTAGTCTCAACTGGGTCTTTTTTAGAATCGACATGCATGAGTTTTTGATGAGTAAATATTCAATTAACTAGATTAGCACTGGTGGAGTTCAATAGTGTAACCACTGGTTGTTAACTCACTATTAGTTCTCTCAATCAATTTGAGAACTAATTTAACTGAACTGACTCATGAAACTGAGTCTTTTATTTTACAACTCACAATTAACTCGCACTTGACTCCTACAAAGTAGGGAGAACATACACATGACTTCCAAAATACTTCCAAGTTAAGTAAGTGTAATAAACTTAATTTAACTATTTTAAGTTGTTATGAGAATAGAATTAGAATTTAATTCACATTTTAATTCAAGGACAAATTAAACTCCAATTTCTTGTTGGCATTTCTCAACACTCCCTATCAACAAGAAAGGGATTATCAACCACCCCAATCATGTCCCTGTGAAACTTGAATTTACATATTGTAATGCCTTTTTCAAGATGTCAGCATCTTGCTCCTCCATAGGAATGTAATCTAACAACATTATCCGCCTCAATACACAATCTCTGAGATGATGATACCGGATATAAATATGCTTGGACTGATCATGAAAGACTGGATTTTCAGAGAGTTTGATACAACTCTGATTATCACAATAAATCATTGTCAGATCCATCTGTTGACCAAACAAACCAACTAGTATCTTCCTCATCCAGATAGTCTCACATGTTGCCTGACTTGCAGTCATGTACTCTGCTTTTCTGAATTGAGTGCAATCAATCTTTGTTTCTTGTTGTACCAAGAAACTGCCGCTGACCCAATACTAAAGATCCCTCCTGATGTTCTCTTCCTGTTATATGGACTCCCTACCCAATCTGCATCAGTGAAGCCTTGAAGCTTCACTCCCTTTTTTCATATGTACCATAACCCAAACTAAGTAGTGCCTCTGAGGTATCTCAATACATGCTTTTCTTCCTTCCAATACAGTTTGGTAGGCCTAACCATCTCTTGACTAAGCCGGTTAACTTCATAGCACATATTCGGTCATGTGTTCACCAAGTACATGAGTGAACCCACAAGCTTCTTGTAAACAGTAGCTTCCACTACTTCCCCTGAAGTAGCATCCTCCTTCCTCCAATTACCAGCTAGAGGAGTATCCATGGGTTTACTGTTCTCCATGCAGAATCTCTGGAGTATATTGTTGGAATACTTGCCCTAAGATACAAATAACTCCCCATCTCCCTGCCATACCTCCATGCCAAGAAATTAATGCATGAGCCCCATGTCCTTCATCTCAAACTCTCTTGCAAGATCCTCCTTGCAATATTTGATGAGCTTCTCATCACATGTCAATATCATGTCATCTACATAAAGTACAATGATCAACAACTTACCTTCCACCACTATGTGATATAGGTTTGCATCCACTTCACTCTTTGTGAAGCCCAACCTAGTGAAGTAGCTACCTATCCTGGTGTACCAAGCACGGGGAGTTTGATTCACCCCATACAACATTCTCTTGAGTCGGCACACATGTGACTCACGATCCAAGGTCTCAAAACCTTTAGGCTACTTTATGTACACCTCGTCCTCAATCATGCCATTGAGGAAGGTAGTCTTCACATCCATCTAATGGATCTTCCAAACCATCTGTGTTGATAGTGCCAAAATATATCTGATTGATGAGTACCTTGCAACAGGAGAAAAGATCTCATCATAATCAATCCCCTCTACCTTGAAAAGCCACAAGCCACAAATTTTGCCATATGCTTCTCCACACTACCATCTGCAACTTGTGTTACTTGTAAAGCCAACGGGAGCTCACAATTGACTTGTCCTCTGGTCTCGGGACCACATCCCAAACACTATTTTGAACTATGGAGTCATACTCCTCCACCATCACATCAACCCAAACTGTTGTTGCACTGCTTCCTCAAAGGAAGATGGCTCTTTCATAACACATGCACCCATAAGTGCCATGTATCCAATGTACCTCTTTGGTGACCTCCTCTGTCTGCACTAAGAAGAGGGTGTTCCCACATTCTCCCGTGCATCATCCAACAATATGTCAACCTCTCTGGTGTGCTTTCTTCCCTCTTTGGGAGACTGGCTGAGTGGATGTCCCCTCTCTAAACCTCTGCATGTGGCTGGTCCACATCAATCTAAGGTCCCTCAAACTTAGGAGCTAAATTCTCGTCATCTGCATGTCGCTCAAGCTCCCTCTCAAAGGTTACTCGCATGGCCTTCTCCTCATCAAACCTGATATCCCTACAAACCATTGTCATCTAACTGGTAGGCATGTACGCCCAATAATTGTGGGGTGTATCAGTGTACCCCACAAATATCCCTAACTCTAATGTTTGCTCAAGCTTCTTCTGTGCATTTGGTCACATGGCAATAAACCGATGACCCAAAAATCCTGAAGCAACCAAAATCTGGCCTCTTACTGTAATAAGCCTCCTCTAGTGTCTCCATCTCAAGTATCCAATGTGGGCTACGGTTCTGAACATAACCCATTGTGTTGCATGCCTCAACCCACAAGTGTAGTGGTAGGCCCTAATCATGCAACATCGCCCTTGTTTCCCCTACTATGTTCCTATTCTTCCTCTTGGCAACCCCATTCTATTGAGGGTTATGAGGTGCCATCAACTCTCGTTTAATCCCTTCCACTGCACAGATGTTCTTAAACTCATTGGAGACATACTCACCACCATTATCACTCCGTAGAGCTTTAAGATTCTTGCTAGACTCTTTCTCTACCAATGCTTTGAAGTCACAAAACTTTGTGAAAGTTTGATCCTTTTTCTGCATAAAAAATACCCAACATTTACGAGAATAGTCATCAACAAGCGTAACATAATACATGTGTTTCATCGTGGATGTTGTCAAGAATGGTCAACACACATTTCAATGGACTCTCTCCAGAATAGACTATGCTCGACTATCTTTGTCTCCAAAGGAAGACTTGGTGTATTTTCCCAAAGTTCAACCCTTTCATGTATCAACTTGCTCAAGCGTACCTTTGGGAAGACCGATAGATATTTGTTGCAATATCTTCAAACCCCATGATGCAAGTGGCCCAATCCCCTGTGCCACAACTCACTGACATCTCGGCTCAACATCTTTTCTAGATTTGAACTCAAAGCATCACAATCCTCTACCTCTATCTTATAGAGATTCTGAACTTGAATACATATCTTCTTTACTTGACTCGTGACTATGTGTGGAAGGAACGCCTTTCCTTTCGAAAATATCTCATCATAGCCTCTAACATCAAGCATGGCAATGGATACCAAGTTCTTCGTCAATCTGGGTACATGCATAACATTCTTCAAGGTGAGTGGAGCTGCATGCTCCCTCTAAAATGTAATAGTGCCCACACCTGTAACACTATACTTACCATCATCACCCATCTTGATATGAATCTTGAAATCTTTCTCCTCTAGTTCATTGAATAACTCTTTGTCATCAGTCATACGGAAAGAAGATCCACAGTCTAAGTACCAAACACTTCCCATCATTGAAGACACCATGCATGCAATGAGGGAAAAGTCCAATTCGAATTGCGAGGCCAAAGCCTCACCCACCACTCCTCCTGAGGACTTCTCCTTGGAATTATTCAATGGACGATTTGAAGTAAAGTTACCCATCTTGTGACAATGAATGCATTTAGCTTTCATCATGTCCTTCTTCTTACCTCCATGATAAGAATCTTATTTGGAACAAGAAATTTTACCTTTCCCATTCCTCGCCTTAATCGCTAAGGCACAATTCTCTTCATCATCATTCTTTGATGAAGATCCATCCCTAGTGTTCCTCTTGATCTCATCCTGCATCAAATCCGACCACAGTCGTTCCCAATCTGGCAGCTTCTCCCGACCATTGACAAAGTCCTAATAACTATGCCAACTCTTTGGGAGTCCAAGAAGAGTAGGACTCACCATATCCTCCTTGGAAACTATGATTCCAACACTTCCAAGTTCATTTCGGCATTAAGTGAACTTGGTCAAGTACTTTGGAATTGTCTCGCCTTTCTCCATCTTGCTTTTATGAAGTTTATCCTTCATTTCCAACTTCCTTTGATCAATGTTATTATGATACAAGTTCGTCAATGTTTTCCACATGGAATGTGGGGTTTCCTTTCCATGAATACTCGAGACAATATGATCTCGAACTCTCTCAAGGATTATCTGCCTCGCCTTCCCCCCACACTTCTTTCACTCAGCCAAGTTTTGTGCATCAGTAGATGTTGGCTTAGGAATTTCTTTTTCTACAAATTTCTTCAAACCATTGTCCTCTAGCATAGCCTCCATCTTGTCCCTCTAGGCTATGAAATTTGAGCTTCCTTCCAAGGCATACTCAAGCCTCAACCCATGGAATGCCATCTATCGATCCTGAAATATGTATTGCAAATTCGACTTTCACCTGTAACCCAGAAACTCAAAACTTCAAAATCCTCTAGAGAGTTGATTTTAAATCAGCGATATCTCCCTCATCCATACTCCGATTTGGCTGATCTTTTTTTGAATTTGGGTTTATTTTCCCAGGGAATCCAGATCTACAATTTGTTTCTGAAAATTTTTCAGACAAATTTTCATATCTTCTCTGCAAACTCTGGGCCCAAAAAACAATATTGCTCTGATACCATGTAGAAAATCTTGTAGATTCACAAGCTAATGCAATTTGCTAAAGCAAGAGACAAGAATCTACTTCTACTCTTTACAACGGAAGCCCATAAACATTGAGCAAGCAATAATCAATAGAGGAAGAGAATCAAAGGCACATAACACAATAAATATCCTGGGAAAGCCATAGCTCAAAACCCCACTATTTGTTTTGTATTAATCCGGAAAATCAAGATGAAATTACAATGCTTGTTCTCTCTAGAACAATCCTAGCACTCAGAAAATTCAATCTCAAGCTCATAATAAATCTCAAGGCCAAAGCTTAGCCAGTTCACAAGCTCTCTGAGTCTCTATTCCAATGTGTAATTCTTATGAAGGATAACTTGTATTTAAAGGGAAATAAAGCCTCTAAAAATTGCGCAATCCCCTAAGGATCAGTTCTTGATTGCATGCACTATCAGTGCAACTCAGAAAAATTTAAAACAAATAGTACACCTTCCCTGCACTCTAGTCTCAACTAGGTCTTTCTCAGAATCGACATGCATGAGTTTTTGATGAGTAAATATTTAGTTAACTAGAGTAGCACTGGTGGAGTTCATTAGTGTCACCACTTATTGTTAACTCACTATTAGTTCTCTCAATCAGTTTGAGAACTAATTTAATTGAAATGACTCATGAAACTGAGTCTTCTATTTTACAACTCAAAATTAACTCACACTGGACTCCTAAAAAGTAGGGAGAACATATACATGACATCCAAAAGACTTCCAACTTGAATTACCTAAGTTAAGTAAGTTTAATCAACTTAATTTAACTATTTTAAGTTGCTATGAGAATAGAATTCAAATTTAATTCACAGTTTAATTCAAGGACAAATTAAAATTGAATATCTTGTTGCCATTTCTCAACACTTACCACATCGTGGCGCTTGTCTCATGTAATGTATTTATGAATTACTCTAGCTAGTTCTCGCCATGGCTCGCTTAGAGATGTGAGGTGAAGACCTTTTCCTTTTCGAACTAATTCCTCACTAGGGTCTGTAAATAATCCCACGACTTCTTGGAGTTTCATATGATTTTCCACCCATTCATTCCCTCGATAGGAAGGCATGTGACCTCTATCGGGATTACTTCAGTAGTTGTTATGGGCCTGCCTTTGACTGTTGTGCTCTCATTCTGTAAACTCTGAAAGAATTCCAAATTTGTGTCATTATTAAACCCCTAAAGTTGAGCAATATATTGTGCCCAACCTACGCATTTTAGAATTCCACGAGCTTACTCATTGATTTGTAGCAGTGTAGGCTCATTGCGGATGGAGTTGCCACCCATATTTTCTATTTTTATGAGAACAATTGCAATTTTGCATGCAAGGCTATTAAATCCAAAAATTCTTGTGATGAAACAACATATGTTATGTTACATGCAAAAAGTATAGGAAAATAAAGCTTAGCATGAAATCTTTGCTAATCATATCTTATCAAATCAACGTATGGTATTGCCTTCCCCCTCCAATCGGAAAAAGGTTGACCACGATCTATTAAGCGTGGGAAAAAGGGGAGATATGTGGAGTCATCAATATGATGGGAATCAGTCATATCAACTATATGGGGAAAATTAAATGTAGTAAATGCACGGTCGTACGACTAGTTAGAAAATATCATAATCATTAAAGCATGCAAGAGATATATATCATGAGAAAAAATTTTCCTTTTGGGGAATGTGTAACGAATTCTGACAACGTACTTTTTGAAAATTATTATTGCTTACATCAAGCAAACAGAAAATGTTGATGTGTTCATATGATATAAATATGGCACCCATACGAGTTATTAAAAAATATACACACTTAAAAAAGGTGATTTCTCCCTCTTGTGTTTAATTAAGGAATCCTAATGGCATAGTAAAGTGATGGCAGTTCAAATTATACTCCAATACCACAGGCAAAGCCACTGCTACTAGTAGGCGTCCATAGCCTCGACAATGTTTCCTTTTAACCCTTAGATGATCCAATATCCTTAACTTATAGTTATAAAATGATTTTCCTCAAAAAGGCCATTGTGCTGGCATGATGACCAAATAGTAACAGTGCCACTCACCAGATCATAACAAAGTGAACAGGTCAGCTTGTGATGAGACCTCATGTCCTTTGAAATTTAGTGTCAAAAAGGCCATTATCCTAGTGTGGTAGCAATAATGGGAATGTCACTTATGTTAATCTCCTATGAGCGTGGTAGGCTAGCTCATGATGAGAACCCCTATTCCGTTTAGAAAAATTAGCTAGGCATATTTCTACAATTGTTTTATTTATTAAGGGAGGCCCATCAACTTCTTAAGAGTTAGGGATGGTGTAAGAAGTAAGAAAAATGCTAAAGAAAATATGCCCTAGTTCCTTTATTATGTTTTTGAAGGGAACCACCATTTGAGTGTGTAGGAAAAGCAAAACCAGTATGGTAGTGATAAATCATGAACAATTTATAATATGTTTGAAAAACCAAGAATTGAGCAAATATATTCATGGATGAGACATGTCAGATTAAAAAGTAAAGATATTCACCAAAGGGTAAAAAATATCATGATAATCTAAAGATTAATGATTTTTAAAGGTTTAAATCAAAATTCATAACCAACAGAATGATCAACATGCACAAAACAACAATTGGCTGAAGGGAACAGCAACACTTCTTTGGAAGGGAACAACAAGCATTCTTTTAAAAGGGAACAACAACTGTAACGAAGGGGAGAGTAGTCATGCCTTCGAAGGGAACAACAGTTGTATCTTTAAACGGAACAACAGTTGTGTCTAAGGAACAGTAACTATACCTTTGAAGGAAACAACAGTCGTAATGAATGAAACAGTAGTCGTGCCTCGAAGGAACAATGGCTGTACCTTAGAAAAATAGTTGATTTATAAGAAACAATGGTTGTACCAAAATTTCAACAAAACAAAAATAATAGTAATAATAATTTCAAGAAAAATATATACATTATTTACAATATAGGAAAAAATAATTTTCATGGAAATGAAGTTGTTGGGTTACCATCCCCTATAGCTACGATTTATAGAGTAGGATCACTACTTACATGTTGATAAAAAGACTCCTTTGTGAGTGGTTGATGATAGAGGCGTAGCTGATGTCCATTCACTGGAAAAGGAGAACCATACCCGTCGATGGTGATTAAAGTTATGGTTCCATTGTCGTGCACTTTTTGAAATTCCAAGCCACCTTGTCTATAATTTTCCAAGAAAGTCATGGAATATGGAGTCATACAGGAGTGCCCAATCACCTTTCTAAAATGATTTCCTTTTAATAAACCTATCGTGCCACTTAGCCCTTTGTTGTTGAAGAGCAAGTAAGGGTGGTTCATCTAGTTCATTTAATTGATGCAGGCGTTGTGTTTAGACCTTTGTAAGATCCAGTCCAACCTCTTGGGTTGTCTTAAGAGCATTTATCTCGAATTATATGGGGATAATAGGTTCTTTACCGAAAACAAGTTGGTAGGGGGAGTAACCAGTAGTACTGTGCCATGTTGTGTGATAGGCCCATAAGGCTTCTGGAAGCTTAGTAGCCCATTTTTGTCGATTTGTTGAGATTGTTTTAGTTAGGATTCTTTTAAGACCTTGTTGGTACTCTCTACTTGCCCATTTTCCTGTGGCTGGTATGGAGAGGTAACTTTGTGTTTGATATGATGATTTCACAGAGTGGCCAACATTTTATGTCCTGTAAACTATGGTCCTCCATCTGTTATTACCTCCCTTGGTAACACATATCGTTCAAATAGTTCAAAGAGAAAGTTGATCATTGTTTCTTTTGTGGCCCATGACAAAGCTATTGTTTCTACCCATTTAGTCAGATAATCTATGGCGACCAGTATATAGACCTTTTGATTTGATGGTGGATTGAAGGGTTCAACAAATTCCATTGCCCATATTTCAAAGGGTTCGACCACCAACTGAGGCTACAATGGCATCCCATCAGCTTGGCTAGGACAACCCATCCTCTGGCAGTTGTCACAGGCCTGAACATATTTATTTTCATCTTTAGATATGGTGGACCGATAATAACCCCTCTGAAGGATTTTATGTCCACTTTTGCAATCTGCAAAGTGTCTGCCATAGGGTTCATCATGGTAAGCTTTCAGGACATCATAAACCTCATCTTCTCGAATGCACCTTTGAATCTGTAGGTTGGAACCCCTGTGAAGAAGGTACTCGCCAATCCAGGAGAATCGGGCGCTACATTAGATAATCAGTTTCCTTTCCTTTGGTGACAGGTGTGCTGGTAATTTTCCGACTGCTAAATAATTTGCTACATTTGCATACTAGGGTGCTTTGATCATTACAGCAAACAAGTGTTCATCTGGGAACTGTTCATCTACTGATAGAGGATTATTTGTCTTAGGCACCTTAGATAAGAAGTTCGCAACAAGGTTTTCTTTTCCTAGTCGATCCTTAATAGTGATATCGAACTCCTGTAGTAACAGTAGCCATTGAGTTACTCATCCATTGGTGATAGGTTTGTTGGCAAAATACTTGATAGTAGAGTGGTCAGTATACAAAAGAATTGGATAGTCTATTATATAATGTTTAAATTTCTTGATAGCATATATAACAACTATAAATTATTTTTCTATTACTGTATAGTTTAGCTCAGCAAGGGTAAGATTTCTTCTAATGTAATAGATGGTGTAGGGATTCCTATCCTCTTCTTGTCCAAGAATAGTGCTCATAGTTGTATATGATGCATCTGAGGAGATGTGGAAAGGTAACTCCCAGTTCAGTCCTCGCAATACTAGTGTTGTCGAAACCAATTTCTTCAGTTCTGTGAAAGCAATATCACATTTTTCATACCATTCAAATTCAACATTACCCGTCAAAGTATACAAGGGTGCAGCGATTTTCGAAAAATGTTCTATAAATCTGCGGTAATATCCTACATACCCAAGGAAAATATGTACCTCAGTCTATGTGCAGGGTGTAGGCAGTGTAAGAATTTACCTCTATTTTTGTTGGGTCTACCTGGATTCCAGCTGCAGAGAGATAATGTCCCAAAACCACACCTTCGTTCATCATCATGTGGCACTTCTCATGGCTTAAACATAACCTGGTAGAAATACATCGTTCAAGGACTTTCTCCAGATTCTGCAAAACCTTATCAAAATCATCTCTATAAGGGGTAAAATCATCCATATATACTTCAAGTACTTCATTAATTAGATCGAAGAAAATACTTAATATCGCCCTTTGAAATATGGTTTGCATAATCTGAAGGGTAAAACTCTATATGCAAATGTACCCCAAGGGTAGGTGAATGTAGTTTTATCCTAGTCTTCTGGGGCAATCTGAATTTGGTTTTAGCCGTTGAAGCCATCGAGGAAGGAGAAAGATTGCTTCCCTGCTAAGGTGTCAAGGACTTGATCAATAAAAGGAAGAGGGAAATGGTCCTTTTGAGTGGCTTTATTAAGCTCTCTATAGTCGACCCAAATTTTTCACTTCCCATTTTTCTTGGGAACAATTACCAACGAGGACACCCACTGAATATCTAAGATGGGATAAATAAAATTTACATCCAACAGTTTTTGTAGTTCCTATTTCATAATTTCTCTGAGGTGCAGATTTAACCTCCCTTGAGGCTTTCAGATGGTATGAGAATCTTTCTCATTATATATATGATTAGTACATAGTTGAGGGTCAATACCTTTCATATCTAAGAATTCCTAGGAAAAAGCTTATTTATATTTCCTAAGAATCTGAATTAGTCTTTGTTGTTGATGACTATCTAGACTATCATTAATGTTAAGAGTTTTTCCTGGTTCAATCTCAATTGGCCTGCTATTATGAACAACAGTTGTAGGTATATGTTGATCATCAGAGTCCTTCAAGGGGTCTCCTCATGCCTCGTTATCAAGGATGACTTTTAGCATTTGGCATGTTGGATTGTTCATAGAAACTGGTTTATTAATGAAGATGCTAATTACATCATCTTCTGTTTGATTCCTAAATCCAAGAGCTTCATCCAATGTGAGAGGAGAGCATATATTTTCTTCCAGATATCTAGGAGGGTGTAACTGAGGATTTACAATAAGCAGACTTGGTTTGGCTAGAGGATACAAAACAAGATTTTTCACAACATTGCCTTTAGTGATTGTCAAGCTGCTTGTGCGACATTCTATGTAAGCATCTGTTGTTGCTAACCAAGGTCAACCTAATATCAAAGGATGTCCATCTAACCTACTCCTTGGGTTAATAACTTGGAAGTCCATAGGATACTCCCAAGAATCAACAGAGATGGTTACATATTGTAAAGTACCTTCAGGCTTAATTATTGATCTGTCGGCAAGTTCCAATAAAGTTAAGGTTGGTTCTAAAGATGTAATACCCATAACATTAAAAGTTTCAATAGTAAGAATATCAATGGCTGCTCCAAGATCTACTAGTGTGTTTGGAAAAGTGCATCCTTGTATCTGAACAGTCACTACAGGATTTCCTAGGTCTTCATACTTAATCGGTGCTTGTTTTCCCAAGATCAAGTTAGATAGAGTTCCTACTACGTGAAAAGTTGATGGATTTTTCAATTTCCTTCCAGGTTTCTTCCCACATAATTCTTTAATTGTTTTGGCATAAATTGGGATGTCTTGTATGACCTGGAGGAGCGGGATCTTTATACACAAGTTTTTCAATTCCCCTACAATGTCAAAATCAGGATAGACAACTCGTTTAGCTATTGCAAGTCTTTCAGGGAATGGGGGAGAAGAAATTATAATTTTATCAGGATTTTGTTGTTCGACTATGTCTCCTCCCTACTATGTTTCTATAGCAACCATAGTTGAAGGATTTATTGCAGTTTGTTTTTCTTTGTCATTTTCTTATTTTTTATTGCTACTTTCTTATGGAGTAATGATGCACTCTGACCTTAACTAGAGCTTATTTCATTCTACAGGTTTTGTTTCATAGTCTAAATTCTCATGATTTGTACATACTGAACTAGTATATTGTTAGGATTTGGCTTTAGTTAAGCTGGCAATGGGGGCATATTGGAGGTTGAAGGTTCTGAGGTAACTGAAATGGAGCTGGCAAGGTGGGTTGAGATTGAGAAGTCATCCCTATGGGTGGATTATTCAATCCCATATGGCGCTGCCAATTTTGGGACCAATTTGGATTTTGAGTAGTGTTATTAGCCCACTATGAAGGGTAGGAATTATTAACTAGATTTTACCAAAACGGGGCAGAGTATTGTGAATTTGGCCAGCCATGTCCTGCAAAGGGTTGGTTTGGCCAGGGTGACATGGGATATGATTGGGGTTGCTAGGCAGAGAGGGGTAGCTGCCCTTGCCATGTGGTTCCAGGATTTTTTTGTTGATTATATTACCCAAAAAAGAATAAAGTAGGGTCTTGCAACATACATGTGGGTCGGGCTTGCCATTGTCAATGTTGAGCCATTGGGTATGTTGGCTCTATCTCCTCCTCAGCTTCTTTAAACACCGCTTTTAGTCCTGGAAGTGATGGAAATTCATCTGTTGCATGATCCTTGGTATAGATAGCACTTGTCTGAATCATGTCTAGGGGACATTCCCTCTTATTGTGTTTCTTTCGAAAACATGGGCAGAATATGGCTAGTGATTGTTCTGCTTTAGTCTGCCTTTGTCTAGCCTGCAAAACATCTAATTGTGTATTCAGTATGCCCAAAATGTCAGTTTTGAAATCTTCTAGTCAGTTTCTGACCTATGTTCGAGTTATGCTCCCACCAGGAGCTCTGCTGCTTCTAGTGGTAGGATCTCATCCTCCCGCTCTAGTTCATGTGCTACCTCGTGAACACCTGATACATAATTGAATAATGTCATCATATCCTTCTTGGTAAATATCACTTTTTCCCATTAAATTTAACGTTTCAACCCATTCATCTTTCATCCCTTTTATAATAGTAGCTTTTAATAATTCTTTAGGCAGCGTAGCATAGAGCGACCTATGTAAATTATACTAAAACCTTCCTACATATTATTCTAAGGTTTCATTATCTTTTGTATTCATTTTAAAGATTTCATCCTTCAGATCCCTAGTCCTACAATAGTCTTAGTACTTAGTAAGAAAAAAAATCATTTCATCCCAAGAATTGATGGTAACCCCACCTAAACCCATAAACCATCTTAAGGTTGCTCCCTTTAAGGTGGAAGGGAACAGCTTCAATTTCTGAGGGTCAGTGGTGTAGTCATATCCTCTACATAGGACATCAAACTCAAATAGGAAAGCATTTGGATTCTTTGAGGTCATCCTGTGAAAAGTAGGAATACTTTGTAAGGGGATGGCCTTCATCGGGGGATTGGCAACCAGATCGACTATAGGATACTCTAAAGTTGAGGTCAAGCTCGGAGGTGGTTGATTTCCCATTTGATCAAATGTGTGCCAATAATCTTCAAGGATATCTTGGTCAGGAGGTGTTATTTGGGCAAAAGGAATACTCAAAATTCGAAGAGGCCTTACCGCACTACTTAAGTCTAGGATGCTAGGTACTTCTTTTCCAACCAAGATCACAGGAGATCTAAATTCAGATGGTTGTGGATCTGCTTTAGCAACTCCACCATTGTTTCCCTCTCCTTACAAGAATTTCCCTCTTGTGAAGGACCAGAGTGTGGATCATTCGTGTTTTGAAAACTCTGCTCGGATCCTTCATTTTTACTGTGGATCTTGGCGTAAGCTACAGTTGGTGACTCTACCCCATCAGGGATCAAGGTAGAGCCCTTTCCAGATACTGTTCGGGGTCCTACTATTGCCTAAGATCCAACTCTTCGAATGATTTCCTCTATAAAAGTCGTTCTCCCATGGGTCGTTGATCCCTAGGATTTTTTGGTTTTTGGTAATGGATTCTGATCTATAGGTGTCTTTCTTCTTCTAGTCATGCATACATACACAACCTCTACGTATCAACTGAAATCGGGCACTAGGCACAAGGTTCTTACTTGTTGCGTGCGTAGGTTCTTACTTTCCATCTTCAATACCCATTTCTCTTCATAGATACAATCCTATTATTATCCTAACAACCTCCCCGGCAATGGCTCCAGAATGTTGAGCAACTAAGATGACCTCAGAAATCGATCTTAATTCTACATTAATGTATCAACCCAGGATTCATTTTTCTATTTCAAGGATGTCAGCACTGTATGTGCGATAAAATATCAGAGGTTGAAATGTAAGTAACTAATCCTAAATCTTGACCAATCGTTGTAGAAATAGCTTAATCACTCAACAATCATTGACTTGTAAATTCAATTGCAAAAAGGAAATTAATTTATGGTTCACACTTGGAGAAATAGATTAATCTAAAATCGAATTCAGACAAGAATATCAATCTAGGATTCAAATGCGGAAAGGGAATTAAGCTAAGTTCAATAATCGAATTCACGCAGCTTTTGCTAGATCATGCATATCAAAGGAAACCACTTAAACCATGCCAATAACTAAAAGTATTCCAAAATTGGAAATAATTAAATGTGAAAAACCTGTAATCATAGAAAGTAAATTCAGAAAGGGAACATCAATTGAAATATAAGACTTAATTTGCATCAGATTATAAAGAGAACAGCAAAGAAAATATCAATAAAGAAAGTAAATAAAATGATACAGTCAAGCAATGAATCTTCTAGCGACTGGGCCCAAAGTCTCCACAAGGGACTTCCATAAAAACTCAATGCACAGGTTTAATGTAAAAGCTTCACTTCTTCATTAATTGTCAAAATAAAATCTGAGAATGTTGCGTTATCTATCTTTTGTCCTAGGTGTAGAAAAAATCAGTCTCTAAGGGAATCTCCTCTTGATAGTGTAGAAATTTGTGTCACATGTGCTGAAAATCTTGATACAAGGGAATTTCCTTCAATACGGGGGCTTAAAGTTGTCTTTCACGATGAATTTGGAACAAGCCAAGATGAATCACTTTGCTTTATTGCTAAAAGGCCATGGAAATCCCAACAGTCAGGCATGACATGATGTTTTAACACTCAATACCAATCATATGCACAACCACAGAATAATTGGACTGCACCTATGCCTTGGCAACCTTGGCCACCCCAAGCCCAAAATCCATCTTGGGCACAAGGTTGGCAGAAATCCCGAATATCCTCAATTCCAACAATATTATTCCCCTTATCCACCTCAATACTACCCTCCTCAACCAAACCAACCTCCTCAACCTCGATTCCAACCCCAACCACCAAATCAACCACTTTCATTACCATCCACTCCATTTCCTCAAAAATCCAATCAACTACCTGCTCAACCACTCCCAAACCGGAATAATAAAAATAAACAACCTATCTACAATGTAGAAGGTCAAAATTTTCAATCTTGTATGATAGCCCCGTTAGGTCTAAATGATGTCCAACTTAGATCTGGTAGGGTTTTGCAAAACAAGTCACCAGTAGTTGTCATTTAAAAATATAAAGAAGATGAGGTTCTTGGAAAAGAAAAACTTCTCGATCAAGAAAAGACTCCTCCAAAGGAATATGTTCCTACACATTTAGATGATAACCAAATAAACCCAGCTTCTAGAATTCCTCTAGTAGAACAACCTTTTGTTTCCCTACAAAATCCACCTTTTCTTGAAAGGCCCAAAATTGATAAGGGAATAGAAGGGAAAATTGTTTTACCAAAATATGATATGCTAGATGAATTGAAAAATATTTGCAACAAAATTCCTTTTCTCCAAGCTATAAAGGAAATACCTATATTTGCAAAAACAATTAAGGATTTGTGCATTAGAAAACTAGGAAGAAGAAGAAAAATGTCATGAAAAACCAATTGGTGGGAAAGATTGTAGCTATTATGATGGGGAAACCAACAGTCCAAAAATATCTAGATCCAGGAAGCCCTCCTGTAAAAATTCACATTAATGGTACTGAAATTCCAAACACCCTGATTGATTTAGGAGCAGCCATCAATTTTACGAGTAAACAAACTATGGATCAATTGAAGCTTCCCAATCTTCAATATACCCCAACATTAATAAAATTAGTTGATATATTTTTTATCAAACTAGATGGTATATTAGAATATGTGTATATCCCTTTGGAGTCATGGGAGTATATTGTTGATTTTATGATTTTAACTCCCAAGAATAATTTAGGAGGTCATCCATTGATCCATGATAGACCCTAGCCGGTTACAGCTGATGCATTCATAAGTTGTAGATCATGTGATATGTATATATCTGATGGTAGCTCCACTAAGAAATTCACATTGTATCCACTTGCAAAAACAATAATTGAAGTAGAAAGTGAAGTTTGGATAGATGGTGATAATGAAGACTTTGATGATATTCAACCATTATTTACTTTTTCACCAATAGATGAGAAAGATCAATTATTAAATTTGATGAAAAATAATGATTCTTCTTCATATTGTGAGCAAGATCAAAGTTTTCAAGAACAATTGAATATTTACCATCTCATCAAATGGCTTTGCAATTTATGGAAAAGTTTGGTGATTCTTTAGTAAAAATCCTCCCGGGTAAAACATTAAACATCAATAATAACTTGGAAGAATTTCAAAAGAGAAAGTTGATAAATATGCTACAGAATCATTCCTTTGCTTATGCATGGGAATACATTGATATGAAGGGAATTGATCCTAAAACATGTATGCACCATATTTATATTCAAGAAAATTCCAAACCAGTTAGACAACCTTAGAGAAGGATGAACCCTAATCTAAGATAAATTGTTCAGGAGGAATTGTAAAAGTTACTTAATGTGAATTTCATTTATTTGATATCAGATAGTTAATGGGTTTCACCTTTTGTGATTGTTCCAAAGAAGAATAGAAAATAGAGAGTGTGCATTTATTATAGGGAATTGAATAAAACTAGTTTGAAAGATCATTTTCCACTACCTTTTATAGATCAAGTACTAGATACCTTAATAGGGAAAGAATACTTTTCATTTCTTGGTGGTTTCAGTGGATTATAACCAAATCCAATTGGCACCAGAAGATCAAGACAAAACAACGTTTACATTTCCATTGGGTACTTATGCCTATAGGGTACGTCCTTTGGGTTATGTAATGCACCTACAACATTTCAAAGAGAAGTTTTGGGTATCTTTTCTTATCTAATTAATGATTGTGTGGAAGTTTACATGGATGATTTTGTTGTCTATGGAAATACTTTTGAAGAAGCTCTTGAAAAATTAGAAAAAACTCTCATTAGGTGTAAAGAAGCAAATCTTTCATTAAGTAATGAGAAATGTTTTATGATGTTTAAGGAGAGAATTGTTTTAGGCCACCAAATTTTAGGTGATGGAATTAAGGTGGATATATCTAAACTTGAAGTAATTTATAAAATTTCAATTCCTACTTGTCAAAGAGATGTTAGAAGTTTTCTTAGTTTTATTGGTTATTATAGAAAATTCATAGAAAACTTCACAAAAAACCTCTCCACTTTTTAAACTTCTTACAAAAGATTGTGAATTTTTTTGGAATTCTAACTGCCAAAAAACATTTGAGTCATTGAAGCTTAAAATCTCTGAAGCACCAATTTTAAGGGGACCTAATCGGTCTCTTCCTTTTCATATTTCAACTGATGCTTTAGATATAGCTTTAGGAGTTGTTTTGGGATAAAAATATCTAACTCCTTATGTTATTTATTACACAAGAAAAAATTTGACTCCTATAGAGTTAAATTATATTGTAATAGAAAAGGAGTTTTTAGTTGTTGTACATGCCATCAACAAGTTTCAACATTATATCATTGGTTATGAAACTTTCATTCATACAGATCATTATGCTATTAGATATTTAATGAATAAACCAATTACTAATGGCAAGATTACAAGATGCTTGTTATTGTTGCAGGAATACAGTATTACTATTCTTGACAGACCAGGAAAGGAAACAAAGTTGTTGATTTCCTTTCTAGAATGTAGAATGATAATAATGATGTTCCTGTAAAAGATAATTTTCATGACGAATATCTTTTTGCAGTATCTATTAAAACTCTTTGGTTTACAGATATTGCTAAATATTTGGCTACAAGAAATTTACCCCCACAACTATCAACTGAAGAGAAGCAGAAAGTCATGAAATCCAGTGCACTTTATTCTTAGATAGATGGAGAATTATACATAACTAGACCTGAATTAATCATCTAAAGTTTTTTAAGAAGATGAAGTACCGTAAATATTGAAAGCTTGTCATGATTAACCATGTGGAGCACACTTTGTTAATAGCAGAATTGCTTACAAAGTCCTTCTTTTGGGATATTATTGGCCTTCTCTTTTTAAATATGTGAATGAATATGTCAAGAGATGTGATATCTTCCAAAGAATGGGAAAGCTTAGTCCATCAAACGAGATGCCTCTACAACCACAGGTACTTGTAGAGCCTTTTGAAAAATGGGCTCTATATTTCATTGGTCCAATCAATCCTCCATCTAAATAGAAAAGGTATATACTTGTTTTTGCATATTATGTTACAAAATGGGTAGAAGCTAAACCACTTCCTTTTAAAAATGGAAATGTTGTAGCTACATTTCCTTTTTAGGATATTTTTACTCGATTTGGTGTCCCAAGGGAAATTGTGACAGATCGAAGTACTCAATTCACATCCTAGTTGGTGCAGAAAATGATGGAGCAATAAAAAATCAAACATCGAAAGTCTACTCCATATCATCCACAAGCCAATGGGAAAGTGGAATCCACCAATAAGGTACTTGAAGCAATTCTAAGCAATATTGTGCATTTGCATACAAGAGATTTGTGATAAAGGCTTCCAGAGGCATTATGGGAATATTGTACCACATGGAGAAATACAACTAGACATACTCCCTATGAGCTTCTCTATAGGAAGCCAGTTTTGCTTCCAATTGAGTTCCAAGTGGAGACCTTTAGAACAGTAGAAAAAATTGGGCCTTGATCTATCTGGAGCTCAAAAACAAAGGTTAGATGAGATTTGACAAGATGTTATTCAAAGAACCAACATAGTTCAATGACAAAGATCAAGATGGAATGACAAATTCATCAAAGCTAAAGGGTTCAAGCCAGGTGATTGGGCTCCTTTTTTTACTCTAAATTCAAATATTCTGAAGGAAAGTTTCAAACTCACTAGCTTGGTCCTTATGAGATAGATATTGTCTTTGATAACAGAGCAGTTAGAATCAAAATCATTTAAGAAGAAAAATCACCTCCCTTATTAATGGTCAAATATTAAAGTTATATCATTAACCATTAACAAGTCTAAAAGAATTTGTCAAGTATTTGCAAGATAATTATGATTTCAAGTTAGTTGAGAAAGGAGATTTTTCTCCTCATTCTCCAACCCAACTGTAATTTTCTTTTCTCAAACTGAGAAAATAAAATAAATAATAATAATAAATTATAATATATATATATAATATATATATATATAGACATGAAACCAAGATTGTTGGCATTTGTATATAGAAAATCTTAACTGAAAACCAAGAATTCTTGGCAGTTTATATTTCCATTCCTTTTCTCTTTCCCATTTTCTTGTTATCCCTTTTTTTTCTAATACATTTTCAGGTCTAAAGCAACAGTTTTGAGGCCAAGTTTTCTTCAATTTCCATTAGAAAACAGCAGCAATAAGATTCCATTCCAGCAGAAAAAACAAATTCTTATAAAGAAGAACTACAAAATCAGTGACATTCTGCATCCAACTTTAAATTTTGTACCCAGCTTCAAATTCTACACCCCAGATCAACCTTCATTAAAAGAATCTTCCATAATCTGAAGCAGAGGAAAATATATCAAATTTCAAAGAGGTATGTGCTAAGATATGTAACGAGGATGTTAGATTATTTTTCATTTAAGAACATTAGGTTGTTAAACTAATTGAATGATCATGATACATATTACAAAAAATTGGACAAATCCTAGACCTTGTAACGCCTCCTGCCACTATACCTCTACACTCATACCCGTTACAATCTTATATTGTCATCATATATCGAGTTGTCACATCAAAATCTCTCCAAAATCACCTAAATTCAATGATCCTATAAAATTGGATCTAAGGTTCGTGGCAATAATGAACACAAAAGGAGGAGTTTAATTATGAATTGAACACCACCACAAGCAACCTATTTCACCCTCAATTGACATCCTCAGACTATTCAACCTTATTGACCATCTTTCCATTTATCTTTGCGACCCTTCTCAAAGATAGAAAATCTAGAATCAAAACTCCTTCCACGCCATGGGTGTCATTGTCAAAACATAGCCCAATGATATAAAATTACTTCAAGCATATCCACGAGTCAAGGATCAATTGTAACAGCTGGGTTGCCTCAATTTCCTTGAGAAATTCAATGGACACAAGACATAGGTTACAAAATCTTTTGCACAAGATTTTGATGGAGTAGAGGTGGAGATTGGCAACATTGATCTCATACTCACAGAGTCCATCATTGTAGAAGCAATAGACTTACACAGGAATGGAGAAAGTTGGTTCAAAAATAGGAAATTTAAAGAAAACGAGTAGACAATCTTCCTCCCAGTCCCAGGTATGGATAATTCTATTTTCAAAAAGGTGATACTAATGACTGCATTAAAAAACAAGTGGAGGAATTTGTTGCTAGCCATTCAAAAAAAATAACTTGTGAGGGGAGTTATGGCACCATGTTTTTCTACCATGTTCGGCTCTTAATGCAATTCGTTGATGGAAATGAATTAAATTTACCATACTTCCTACTCTGTAGTCTCAAGAAAATGGCTTCTAGTGTACAACAAGAGTCAAAAACCCTCGACAGTGCCCTATATCAACGTGGATTAATTAAAATCCTTATTGAAGCACATCTCATGGCCAGGGGAGGCAATTGTCAAAGCTTTTTGGTCCGCAATTATTTTATAGAAGTTCAGGAGGAAGAAATGGTTATGAAAACTAGAAGAAGTTGGCACAAAATAGCCTCAAATCCTAATCCTGAAGCCATTAATGAATAATAGGATTTAACTATTAATGCAGCACAGAAAATAGAAATATCACAAGAGGTACCTGAATATGACACTCCTCTTTGATAGTTCTTGGAAAATATTAAACAGGAATATGAAAAGGAAGATGTTAGAAGGAATAAATCCAGCACAAGTGTCAAGTAGACTGAAGAAAAAGACGCAGAACTAGTGGATAAGCAACTCAACAAGCAAAATAAAAAGCATCCAAAAGACATAGGAGCCTGAAGTAAAATTGAGGAGCAAATGCATTTCTAAGCGCTTAAGTATAAAATCACCAGAGATAGTTGACCTCCAGGAGTAATATCATAGCATGAGTGAAGAAGCCAGAGCATCACAACTTTATGAGACTCTAAGTCCAACTAGGAAGACACCTGAAATCAACCCAGTCCAACAGCAAATCTATGATTATGTGGAATCACTAGAGAAACAATCACAACAAAAGGTAACTTCTCCTCTCCAAAATGAGTGTGAAGATGCTTTCAATGAAGAATTTCCTTTGACTCATGATATTACTTAAAAAGGATATAAGATTGAAGATACTTTAAAACAAGATATATATGAGTTAGAAGTATTGAACAAGCATCTCAAAAAAGAGCATGAGGTAATAAAAGTACATAATGAAATCCCAAGGACTCAAAATGATAACATATTAATGCATTTTCTGCCACTGGTATAAGAAGAACAAGAAACTCAAGGCTAATAACAGGTTAATTAGAAAAAAAAGTCAGAGGGTTGTAGAGCAAGATTTTAATGAATAAACCAAGAGTAACATTCAGTGTAAAGAACAAAAAAGAGGGCACTAGCTTGGATGTCTTGACCCAAGCTTCATAGATAGTATAGCAAATGAAATATTGGGAAACTTTTGAAGTTTTGATGCGTGAAGACATGTGAAACCCTTGGTGTGGGGGAATGTTGAAGTCCAAATTTGCCTTCTTTTTTACAACCCTTTTTCCTTTCCTTTTAATCCTTTTCATGAGAGTTATTCTACATTTCCAAGTTGAAAGGTCACCTCAGACATTATCAAACATCATAAAAGGTATCAACCATTCAAGGTTTATAATCTACTATTTCTTTATGAAATTTAATCAAAAAAATTCCTGTAGCTACCGAATTGCACTCATTCTATAGATAGCCAAATATTTTGCAACTACATCCATGGTTAGACATGTTCCAGCACGTTGGATAAAGAATAAAGGATATAGATATATGGAAAATGATCGACACATGGACATCCACCTATCATAGCGATCTGGAAAGCCACCTGTTTCGAGAGATCTAATTGTCAAACCAAAAGTAAACTCTGGTTATAACACTCCAATGATGCACAGGATTTGAAGGAGGTTCGTGACATTCTCAAGTGAGCGTGGAATTGGATGAGAATAATTTGGAGTTGATATGTCAAATCAAAATCTTCTCATGAATTTCTCTTTCAGTATCAAATCATGAGAAGAAAGGCTCCAATTTCGATTTATTTTTTTAGTTGTCAAAGTAGAAACTTACCTCTCGGCTTATGACTCTTAAGATAGTTGTTTAATAGATTATTATAAAAGGCCCTGAGGAAAAGAAATAGACATGGTTAGTCTTGCTAAATTTGTAATCATTTGATATTAAATACTTTAGCATTTAATACAAATCACTTTGTTCCTTTGATTAATGTGTGGTTGAATATTTAGATAGTTGATTTTGTCCTTGCACTCAACAGGAGGGCCCTGTGGAGAGCTATAAGATTAGTTTAGTCTCTGGTTGTGTTAATTTTAATTTATTTTCATGAATAGTTTTTCTTAATTGCAGTTATTTAATTCTTTTGGTTGGTATTTTGTTCACTGGTTTCTAGTTTAATCTTCAGTATTTTTGAACAGGTCGAGCACTCATAAAAATACAAAAATATTTCCTTTTCACAGTTTGCTTCATTTAGTTGTTTTCATTCTGATTTCATGAGTAATGGATGGAGCAATTCTAAATCATAACTGCACACATCAACAATCCTTCTGAGTTACATCCTAGTTTGCTATTTTTTTGAACTAATTAGATTTCAATTTCCTCTTCTATTGAGTACAATAGAGATTTTGGTTTGCAAGAACATTTAGAATAGTATTTCAATTGCCTACAATTAGAATTAAAATTCTAATCTAGTCATTAGAATAGATTTTTCAATTCAGTTCAATTAGAATATTTTTAAATTCTTGTCATAATAGATTAAATTTTGATTCAGTTTGATAGTTATAATTTTCAATTAATTTCGCCTTGAAGTTTAATTTGCTTCTAAAAGAATAATTTTGATGGAAAGAACATGTGTGTATAAATGTTTTGAGTTAATCTAGTTCCATTTATATTTGGTTCAATTTCATCCTTTTAAAATAAAAAATAGAACTCCTAGCATATATTGTGCACATGCACTTCACAAGTACACAAACCTTGGTTGGTAAGTAATGAAGTAATTTAACGATCAATTAAATTACCCAACAAGGATCTTGTGCTCGTTCATCTTTATTTTCTTCCGCCATGGGAGGCCATCGAGGTTAGTGAGGGTAGTCTTGCAAAGGATAAAGTAGTTCAAGTCCTAACTCCTTATACCTTGACCTCATTGGGGACATGCACAAAGAGACAGGTAAAGAGTATACCAATCTAATGCCACTAATCCAGATTTATGAAGGGAATGAAATGAAATACATATTTATTTAAAAACATAGAGACATAGTAAAACTTGGCTTATATTAAATAATGGAATGTGTTGAAACTGTAAAAATGCAAAATGAAACAAACTCACTCAAACAGTGGTAACTTATCTCTAAGAAGAGATGTGACGATTATGTGCATTCTCCAGAGTGCATTATAATGAGGCCAAAAGACTATTTTTAACATAAAGTAACAACGAGGAAACCTTAAACATCCAAAAACCTAACACTACGAGATGAAACATTAAATGCTTGGTGGCCCTGATGGGTTAGTTTGTACATCAACTTCCTGGGGTCATAATTTTTGCATATGATCTTTGTTTGGCACACTCAATACCCTATTAGAAAGGTCTAGTCGAGAAATACACACTTCGACTAGGCCTAGTTTATGCTTATGGCTATTAATTGGGCTCTTTCCATGGCAAAAAATGTCATTTAGGGCATCAAAACAATCCCATAAGTTCAAGACTCATAAATTTGTAGAAATTTTTCAAAGATGGAGAACTATGATTTTAGCCAGTGGAATAGATGGGTGGAATTGATATCCACATGGATCAATTGATAAACTTTCTTAGTTGTTTCTAAACATCATCCAGGCACAACAATATATCTTGTTGCTCTTCCAAGCATTCCACCAATACTTTGCCCATTATAATCCTGAGTTGTCAATATATGTCAATAGTTTACATGTATTTGGTATTCATTGTTCTCATGTTGCCTATATCCAGAACCCAGTTACCAATGTCTTACACAATATCTTCATTAGCTATATGCACTCAATTCTAACTTCCCTCTCAACTTCCTCAATTTCCTTTTGAATCACTGGTGGGGTGTTTATGTAATAAACTTTATTGGAAGCTCTACTACCATCTAGGCATGAGAGGTAGATGGAATTCTCTTACTAAATAAACCCTTCATGTTCTAATATTTTATGCCTTGAGGCGTGATTTTCCTCCAACAAAAGCAGTAGAATTGAGGGTCAATTAAAAATTGAAGGCAGCAGGCCCAAAGAAGAAAAGGCTAGATGCAAACCTCCAAAGGATAAAACTAATCCCAAACACACATAGATAAAGAACAAGTCGGAAATCATAAATAGCCCACTCTATTGTTGATATCAACACCAGGGATAGAGAAAAGCGATAGGGCACTATCAATGTAGGTACTCAAACTATAGTAAACAAAATTCTCACCAAAAAGGCCCTCATTATAGAACTAACCACACTAAGAGAGGAAACCAATAGTAATGAAGCAAAAAGAGGGATAAAAGCAAGGATTGCCTTCCTAAGAGTGTAATTCCAAGGATGGTATTTGGGCAAAAAGAGTGATCCAGTAGCGTATTCAGAGCTCTCTTCCACTTATATTGCTAGCAGTGTTGAGGAACCAATGATCTCAGTACTAAAACATAAACTTGCTTGTTATACCAAGGCTTACTACCAAAAAAAGCCAAGTCAATAAGAACCAGAACCAAGCGAGAGTGGAGACAACTACCAAGCCACTTAGTGAATTTATTCTAGAACCTGGATATCAAATGAGAGTCTCGGCAAAACCAAGCTAAATTGAGTAAAAGAGAAAGGTATCTAGTAAAACATTGTGAGTATCTTATTGATCCAAAATGGATAATTACATTGTTTTTCATCCATATTGATGCTTTTAGAGTGGAAAAAGTGGAGGAATCAACTCATAGGACCATTTTTACCAAGGGCACCCAGTTTGGAAACTTGGGGTTTGAAATCTTCCAGGAACATTTTGAGGCATCAAAAGACATTTTTAGGGGGTGAAATTTGTTTATTGTATGTTGTACCTTTTTTTCATATTCTACACACAAAGTCTTTTCCAACAGTGCAGGAATCGCATCAATCGGAGTTTGTATCTAGAATTTATGCCACTTGAAGTCAACCTTATTGTTTTTAGCACCATAATTTGAGAGGATGCCACATCAAGCCCCATTATTCATGGAAGAGGGGCTAGCCATGTGATTTTATGAAGAAGAATCTAAAAGGGTCCATATTATAGCACTAGTTAATATTTGTAGTAGTCATGTTGAGAAATCAGGAGGCTTACAAATTAGATTAGATTTCTCTTTCTTTGATAACTATTTGTGAAATTTGTTGGCTTCTTATTAATTTAACTATATTATTATCCATCAAAAAATTATCAAATGTACAAAACTTGAAGATCAAAACAAAAACAATGAACACAGATATAGGCTCCAAGTCAGGGACAAACCCCTCCAAGAGGAAAACCCAGAAAAATTCTCTTCTTATAGAATCAGATCAAAGTGAGATGTCCAAGACCCATGACCACATAAATACTTCAACCCTTTAGATGCCAAGTCAAACCCTCCTTCTTTCTACACAAAAATTCCATCAGCAAGAGACCAAAAACATATTTTCAACAAGAGATGTGATAAAGTAGAACTTCCACAAATTAGACTTTAAGAGAAACCCTTCTTCAAATTCAGACTTAGTCCCTTCTTCTTCATTATTCCTTTCTATGATATTTCAGATCCATTCATACGAAATCGTGTGTCCAAATGAGCTCCAACTTTCCTCTATTCATACTATCCAAATGGGTTCAAACAGACATGTATTTGGGGGCATGGTTGACTTGATAGATTGGGTTGACTGGGAATCTAGAGGTAATTTTGACCAAAATACAATTTGAAAATTGATTTTTCCTTGATCTTTACAATAGGTCCAAATAAGGCTTTGACTCTTTGACTCAACAAACCCTAAAAGCATGGAGAACGTGCTTGACTAATAAAATAAATTTCTTTATCATGAAATCCATGCTTGAAAAATAAATTTATTTGTCTTTCTTTTTGCTTTTGTATAAAACATACAATGGCATAAGTACAATGACAATTATCGGAAGATTGAAACTAGTTACAATTTTCAACACTCCCTCTTAACTAGGGAGGTATTCATAATTACATAACAAGGTATAAGGAAACTCTCAAATTTAAATACTCTCATAAGAAGAGTTGGATTGATAAGACATCTTCAACATCATGACCAATATTGTCAACATAGCAAGGCCTTTACTAACAAGCTCTATCTCTTCAATAGATTAGAGCATGATTTTGGGGAGGGAATGACTATAGACACCATCATCATTGCCTCACAAGGCACATACCCCATCTGGATGTTCACCAGGTATGTCATTTTAGGACTATTCTTGTCTTGGATTACCTATCATCAAAGAATATCCTCTTTGGCCACTCTTATCTTGGATACCATGTCCAATCCTCAAAGGGTGTCAGTCCATGGGACTACTTCCTATCTTGGATTCCAAATCCTTAAGGATTATTGATCCCTAGATTCTTATCCAATCCTCCATTCTCCCTACTAGTTCCCTCACTGATACTTATGGTTGTTAGTCCTGGTCTAGTGCATAACACATGGAGAATATGGTGGCCCTCGTCACTCCCTCTCAATCAGGGAGGTAATCCTTGATCCCTTTTAATCAAGGAGACTTTAATCATAAACCTTGTTTTGTTTCGTTCATCAATTGCTTGTTCTTCTGTGGAGATATTTAGTAGTAGTTACGAGACTCATTCTTCTTGCATCACCATATCATTTATGAGCTTCAATCTTTCATATTCTATCCTTGTGACATGGTTTCTCATCTCCTAATAGTATCACACCATATGAAACTTCAATCTTTTTGTATTTTTACACTCTTCATGCAATTTTTTCATAAAACAGTTTCATCCATCATCTTCAACGAGTCAAGCTTCCTCATAACTACTAACACATGTTAGAGTTTTTCATTATATTCTTCTAAAATTTATATCAACCTTCTAGGTATCAATTATGCCCTTAAGCTTTTCCAAGTCATCATTAGTGTTTCCCATTCAATCCATGTACTTTTAAATCGAATCAAGAAGCTACAACTCACAATGGCCTCAAATGTGGGATTCTTCATGTCAAGTTCCACTACTAGATCCTTCTAAGATCAATATTTTTTGGCATGGCCTATCCTCATACTGCAACAAATTTCTGCTTCATGCTCTTCATCTTTCAGTCATCGATCTCGAACCAGTCAACAAGATTTAATATCGTAATCATCAGGGTCTTTACAACTCCATTTTTCCATATGAGGTTAGTGAACCTTTTGTCATCTAATTGTCTTATTTGATGCATACATAAATTTTTTCCTTCCTTCTCAGTCTTCATTTCGTGCCATGTTCCTTCAAGTCTTTCATCTACTTATTCAAGCTTTAGATTGAACTCACTTGACCTGTAACCTTGATTACAAGACTTATGAAAGAACAAGGAGACAAAATATAAAAAAATAGTAGCATTAATAATAATCAAGAATATGTTAAATACTTATCTTTGGAGGAAGGTTAAATCCCTCTTACTCTTGGACCCCTTTTCATCAAACCTTGTCTTTATGTCAACATGATATAGTACATGTCATTCATAAGAATGATGTTCTTTTCCTTTTCCCAACGAAAGCAATTAGTTAGGGTTTCCTTTTCTAGGGTTTATCCTTTTATTCCAAACTTTTCTAGGGTTTTACAAACCCTAGATGAGAATACTTGTCACTTACAAACTTGTAGAGTTATACAACCACACAAAAGAGTTAGTTGCAAAACCCTAGATTTTTTTTAAGGTCTGACAAGAATTTTGTTAGAAATTACAAATTCTATACAAACCCTAAATCTTTTACAGTTATCAAGACTTGTTATCCATGCATTATTATCATGCTTCAAAACCCTAACGATATCATTAGAGTACAAGACCTAGCATATAATCAATTTCTTTCATGCCACGGTCACTAATATTTATGTAGCCATTTTTCTATCCAAATGATCATCGTCATGGCCTAGTAAATGAGATGCATATAAAAATGCATACCTCTTCAACCTTACCTTATCCCTTCAAAGGTCTGATCCTTTTGTAACTGAGACTGTCATCTTCTTTCAAGAGAGATACTTTAGATCTGTGGTCATCCATCATTATCAAATAGTAGATCAGCATCCATTACTGCCATATAATTTTCTGCCTTTATTATTATGTCAGTCGTGCAACAAGTTTACTATCATTTTACTGCCATATCAGGATAATTGTTGAGTTTGTTATAGACTACAGTTACGTTATCATGATCACTTTCTCATTACCCATCAGGATTATTCTTTCCTTGTTAACAATGTTGTTGTTTTACTATTATTATTTTAACCCTAGGGACAACCTCTATATTAGAGGAGGCTAATGCCTAGGACATCTATTCAAAAGGAATAAAGATGTTTTCTCTAAAAACTATAAATACCATTCCCCAAAGAAATTTACTTGAGGTGTAATGTGATTTCAACTCTTGGAAAAGGTAACAAACCCTTCAAGATGGCCAATATGTCTGTGAATATAGTTTATCGAGGTTGTAGTATGGCAGGAAATAATTACGAGAATAAATATTCAATGTAAAGGGCTCAGATAGAATCATTTACATAAAATCTTAGCAAAAACTATGAAATGAAAGAGGATGAACTAATGAAAATGTGGAGTGATTTTTAAGGTTTCTTCAAGTAAAATTTTACAGGTTCTTTATGTTATTATCACAACATTAGTAAATTTATTTATAAAAAGAGACGAACAGCTTCATTACACATATTTCAATGGAAGAATAAACATGGTGAATGACTTATAGAAATAGAAAACACATGTCATATCCAACACACTTAAGGAATCTCTTAAAAACTTTTATTAATTCTCCAAGAATAATTTTAGCACATTACACAACAAAACATATGCTCTCAAGGGAAAAATTCAAAGCCCCTATCCTAGTTCCTCTATCTTCTTTGAAAGAAAAGTTACATCTGAGATAGTTATGAGCAATTGTCAACTACGTACTATTTCTTAACTAGACATAGTTATCGATCAAATGAGAACTACTACCTCAAAACGGGTACTCTAGCCCAAAAATCCCAAAAAACATGAAAAGACAACCCAAAAACAAAAATTGTGTATGCCAAAACGATGTTTTTTTAGGGTAAATTTTCAACATTTTTTTAAAATGGAAATAAAAACCTTTTTTTTCGCAAAATGGATGAAAAAAATACCCTCAAAAAAATAATTCTTGATGCTAGAACAACAACAACAAAAAAAATAGGTTACAATTTTGACACTTTTTAGCAATGGAATTAAAGATAAAATATCCGGACTTTAAAAATTTGTAAAATTCCAACAATTCTTGGACATGATGTTAAAGATAAAATATCATGTCTCAAATCCTAATAATTCCAACAATTTCCATCCATGTTGTTAAAGATAAAATATCTTGACTCTAAAAAAACCCTGAAATTGTAATTGTTTTCAATCATAGCATTAAAGATAAAATATCATGACTTAGGAAAACATTAAAATCTTGACAATTTTTCGACCATGCAATTAAAACCAAAGATTATGACTACAAAAAAATCTTAAGTTTTCAAAATATTTCAAGCATGACATTATGGAAAAAATGTATGACTAAAAAAACTTAAAAAATGAACACCTGAATGAAAGAATTAGTAGACGAAGAGTATTTTATTTTTTAAATGCTATATATATAGCGATTTTAAAATCTTAGCCTAATACAGCTTGATACATTGCAACAAAAAATTAAAAATCAACCAGCAAATTGACACGCGAAGTAGGTGAACTTGACCCATTGTAATGAAAACTTAAAGATCATCCATGAAATTAACACATTGTGGGCGCAAACTCGATTCATTATAACGAAAATTTTAAAAGTAACTATCAAATTGCACATAATGGGGTCGCATTGCTAAACAAGCATCGACATAGACCCTGCAAAAAAAAATAATAATAATAATAATAAATAAATATATATATAAAGAAATAAAAATTGAAAAATACAAAAGAAACAAAAATTCAAATATTGAAAAAAAAATAATAATAAAAAAACACACAAAAATAATACAAAAGTAAACAAAAAAATCAAGTATTGATAAAAAGAGAAAACAATAAAAAAACACACACACACAAAAAATAATACAAAAAAAAACAAAATTCAAATATTGAAAAAAAAAACAATAAAAAAGCACAAAAAATAATACAAAAGAAAACTAAAATTCAAATATTGAAAAAAAACAATAAAAAAACATACAAAAAATAATACAAAAGAAAACAAAAATTCATATATTGTAAAAAATAAAAACACAAAAAATAATACAAAAGAAAAGAAAAATTCATATATATATATCAGGTTATGACAGTGGTTTTCAACCTTTCCTGCCTTTTTCTGGATAGTCATGGTGTGATGGGATTGTTTTCTCGGTTTTGAACTTTGGAATTGTTGGATGGTTTCGGAATCTGGGGCAGAGGTGGTCTCCGTAAAATTCTCAAAGGCCTAGGAATCCCTTGGCCGGTTTTGGTGGGATATACGATAAAGCCTGAGGGTGGTGTCTCGGTTTAGGGCCTAATGATCCTGTATAGATTGCAGTAAAGCCTAAGAGATAAGGAGATGGAAAATTCCTCAAGGATAGTGATGGAGTCCGTAGGCATTCCAAGCTCGGTTTGGTTTTGTGATCTCGGTGCTGGTTTTGATGAGATCATGGTTTGGTGAGGGTGGAGGTGGTTTAACCTATGGATTTCCTTGGTTGTTTTTAGGGATTGGTTTATCCATTAGATCCCACATTCATGCGTAGAATATGCTACGGGGGTGGTTGGCTGAAAGAAATATTTGGTTCAGCCATGTCTATGGTCGAGTGGTACGTGGAAGTCCTGAGATTGGTCGGCTCTTGCCTATGTTTAATAAAAGCTAATTTCTCTTGCTTTTGTACTTGTTACTATGTGGCCTTAATAGTTTTTATCTCATTGTTATTTACATGGTTTAATGTTGGTTATAAGCATGGTTATGTGATTGGTTATAGTCATGGTTATTTCATGTATTTACTTGTAACTGAAAGGATAATGGATGCAAGACCTAATTGATGTCAAAACAGTTAAAGGAAGAGGATGGTGATCCTTCTTGTCAACTCTCATATGATTAATCAGTCATTTATGCTATGTCTTGTATTCATTTCTTGTATACTGCATTGATACCAAGTGTTTGTCAGAATGTCAGTCTCGATTGGGGATGATCAAGCATATTCCTAGCACTAGTTTTTGACTTGCAAGTCTTGTTGTCATGTAAATTATTGATCCAAAATGGATTTTGGAATACCCCTAAGTCTAAGTGTTCCTCACAGAGGAAAATTAAAGTCCAAGGATGCTCCTGGAAACAGTCCCATTGCGTAGATCTTTTCATTCTGAATCTATTGCAACTTGAATGGGCTAAAATGGACCTCAAATGCAGAAGTTATCACATAAAGAAGTTGCCCTTTATCCTTTGAAAAAGAGGCAAAATCTTCTAAAAATGGCAAAAAAAAAACCTCATAAAGGGAAATCGCATCAGAGAGGGTCGAAGAGGAGGACTTAAAGCGGAGGTAGAAGAGACCCCCGATCACCAATCTCTGACACATCGGGTCAAAGGCAGGCATGAATGCAATGTCAGGACCCCAGGCGGAGCTGATTGCGATATGCGATGAATCAGTGTCAGCGATTGGCATAATCCATAATCAATGGAAAGAACCCCAAGTCGTTGGGAAATGCGACTATGAAATGTTGATGCGATATATCGCATCGCAGTGATACAAAGGAGCAGGGCCAATATAATATGCGACTTGCGATAGATGAACCCAACAGATTTTATAAATGCAGCTCTATAAATTTTGAGTTACGATAAAAAGGGATTTGTCGGGCTTTTCTGTGTATTAACACATTTCTGCTATAAAACCGAAATACAAAGGAAATGTGCCCAAAGCGATAAGATCCGGACCCAAAATATTTATAGATGCAGCCTTATATTATTTAAGTTTCGTAATGATCGGGATTTCAAGCAGGCCTCAGGTGGTAAGTGGTATTGGATGGGCTCTGCCCGATCCCATACACTGGTCGACACGTGGCTTGGTGCTAGAAAGAGAAAACAGCCTTTTCCGACCGGTAATCCCTGTACACATAAGCCGCCCAAAATGGATAATGATCGTTGGATCAGAAATCACGCAGATCAATGGTGGGCTTGCGATAGCGATATAAAAGCGGACCCGATGGAATTGTAGGGCAGATTCAATAATATTTGAAGTCTGATAGAAATCATTTTGGCAGATTTTTTAGCATTTCTGTGTATTTCTCTATGTAAACAGAGAAATTACTTTTTGGGGATTTCAAACGTGCCAATGGTCCTTTCCATTTAAAAACAGGTGGCCACCATACCTGAAGGCGTTTTACAATGATTGTTTAATGCTTAGAGGGGATTTGAACGGACAAAGGTTGGGAACCAGAGAGCCCGAAAAAGGAGACAAACAGATAAGCGTTGAGAGGCTTAAAAGCCACTCAATGTCAGAGATAGAGTAGGCAGTTGCTGAGACAAAGAAAAAGCAGAAGGCAGAGCCAGAGTGAGAGCCAGGGCCACGAGCCAAAGCCAAGAGCCAGAGCCAAAGCCAGAGTCGAGAGCCAAAGCCAGAGCTAGAGCCAGAAAGCCTGAGAGCTTCAAAGCCAGGGATAAGATGGTGTTCTAAGCCCATTGTGTTATGTGTAAACTAGTGGAGTTGAGCGTGGAGCTTGTAAAAGAACTGTTGCCATAATTCCAGAGAGCCTAGTCGAGTTGACTAGAGCTCAAGGAGACATAGCCCAAGAGTTTCGGGTGAACTCCATATTACGTTGTTGTTTTGTGTGTTTGTTTTATTGCTGCATTATTCCACTGTTACATGTATTTACATATCAGCACAAACAACAGATTTTAAAGCATATAATCAGTTAAAATAAACATAAGCATACACCTTATTGTCAAGCACATTATTAATTCCACATTTGGTTAATCATAATATCTTGGGAATATCTAAGCTTTGGAAGTGGGAGAGGTTCTTGTAAGCTTGACAAGAAGCCTTTAGTGCCCCATTTTCAGATCAATTATAGATTCTAAAAGCTACAAGGATTTTTGGGCAGTGACTTGTATTCTGGACTTGAAAAGTGGCACAAATCTCATAATCGCATGCACAGATCTGAGGATAAGTCCCCAGACACACGCATGCCTTGTGTCTGGAGCTTCTCAGACGCACCCTTGTCCATATAAAAGGAGCGTCTAGGGGTTTAATGGTAAAAACTCAATGGGACCCGAGGACTAGTCATGGGGATGACTGGGAAGGCTTTTGGGAGTCTTCTAGCAGGTATAGAAGGTTTGTGTTGTGGGTTTCTATCAATTCCACTTCCTTAACTAACACCTAGGGAGTCGAATCATATCATAGTAACTTATAGTCACATGTTTACCCTAGTTGGCCAGTTACTTCGGTAGATGTGGGAGGAGGGCATTACAAAGTGGTATCAGAGTGGGTTGCGCTCTCTTTTTGTTATATCTGATACCAAAAAGTAGTAGAAAATCATGGTTCACACCTCAGACTGGATGGGATTTGTGTTGGTCATGCATTCATGTCAGTTTCATATGTGGTTCTTGTGTTTTAAGACCATGTTCTTGTTGTATTTGTATGGTATGTGTTATGGTTGCAGTGAGGTCATGATGGGATGTTGATGGTGTAGTTGTGGAGTGTGTCTTCATGAGTGTATGGTTGATTATGTATTGTTATGCATGTTAGTATTCACATGTGGTCAAGTGTACATTGATGTGGTGGTTGTTGTCATGCATGAGGTCATAGTATGTGTAGTTGATATCATCATGCATTGATGACTGGACTCTAGCTAGAATGATGGTTATATGCTTATATGCTTATGTGATAAATTTCTATATGCTATCATGATTCTGTTATACATCTATTACGCTAATTTGTTGATCCTGCAGTTGAGGTATCCTCCCCGAATTATTCTAAGGTGCATTGGTTCATTGTGATTTGGTTTAGATGACATGAAATACCTTGGAGGAATAATATCAAAGACGACTAGCAACATGGTAGACTACAACTCTCGAGACTCTCCCTATGGATCAGATGAGTAGCGTGGTATTGGGCACTCTTCTAGTTTAGCAGACACATTAAGAAGCTTGGAGGCAGAAATAAGGATTTGTAAGGCAGATAATCACATAATCATACAGGCACAGGAGAAACAAGCAGAAGTAAATGTAGTGATACTTTAGAGTTTTTCAAAATTGCAGTGACAAGGAACTCTTCGGATCAACCATGAACAGGAGGACAGAACTTATGGGGCATATGGAAGTAGGTCTCATGGTGAGTACAGGTCAGATAGAGAGGACACGATCAGAGATGGCAGGTTCTTTGACACTTCGGATAGGTGGGGTGATAGACACAGGTACTATTCTAGTTCTAGTTTGGACAGAAATTATGATCTTCATTGTTATCATCCTTATAGGAGGAGTTACAAGGGATATTTTCCTGAGGAATTTAAGAAATTCAATCCACCTACATTTGATGGAGAGAGGAAGAGATCACAGGATGCAAAGGCATGGCTACTTGGTATGAGGAAGTTCTTTAGGTTGCATGATTATTTAGAGAACATGAAAGCAAAGATAGACACCTTCAGGCTTAAAGGGAAAGAAGATATCTGGTGGGAGGATGTGAAGAATGTTAAAGGTACTAGAGAGAAATACTTGACTTTGAATGAGTTTGAGAGGCTCTTCAAGAAGAAGTATTTGTCGGAAAGGTACTATGATGATAGAGTTAAGGTTATGAGTTTCAGATGGGTTACATGACAAATGATGAATATACTAGCAGGTTCTTCGAGTTGTTGAGATATGTGCCTTACCTCAAGGAGGAGAAGGCCAAGGTTTAGAGATTCATCAGTGGACTGCTATTACCATAGAGAGACTGAATTAAGTTTGATGAACGTAGATTGTTGGAGGAGGCCATCCGAAAGTTGAAACATTGTTATGACTAGTTGAAGCACAAAGTTGAGCCTAAGTGTGACTTGAAAGGAAAATGGCCACCAAAGCGGGGAAGACCTCAAGATGCAGGTGAGAAAGAAAATTTGGTCCCTTACAACAAGTTTAATATAGTTGAGAAGGGACATGGAGAGCAACAGACTAGAGGCGATGGTAAAGCACCATTATAATGTTGGATATGTGGCAAGGATCATCGTAAGAGGGATTGTCTGTAGTATCAGGGTGGTAGACCCCAGATATATATGCTCAAGAGGCACATCGAGCATCTATCATTGAGATGGATGGTAAGCTTTGTGATCAAGTTATTTCTATTTTGGTTGATCTTGGATCCAATTATAGTTATATTAATCTTGACCTAGTAGATAAATGTAGTTTGAGAAAATAAGTGCATGCAGAATCTTGGTTGGTACGGTTAGCTATAGGTACAAAGAAAAGAGTTCACCATTGGGTAAGAGCTTATGCATTTGAGTTAAATGGTATTCCTACAGCAACACATTTGAATGTACTGCCATTAGGATCGTATAACATACTTTTGGGTATGGATTGGTTGTACCTTCACAGGACCAAAGTGGATAGCTTCGACAAGGCCATTGATTACCTGGATGATAATGGTGAAAAGATAATTTTGCAAGGAAAGAATAAGCCTACATCAGTGAGGATGGTTACCACTATGCGGGGTAAGTGTAGTTATTGAAAAGTTTGTGTGATGTTTTCGGTGCATATATCTAGTGACAAGGGTAAAGATGTTGAGGATGCAGAAATCTTCAAGAGGTACCCTATATTACAGCAGTATCAAGATGTGTTTACAAAAAATATTCTAGGGTTGCCTCCTCACAAGGAAGTATATTTATCTATTGAGTTGATTCCAGGAGCAGCACCAGCATCGAATGCACCTTACAGGATGAGTAACTCAAGTCTAGTAGATTTGAAAATGCAGTTAAAGGAGATGCTTGACAAGGGATGGATTAGGCCAAGTGTATCACCTTGGGGTGCACCAGTGTTGTTCGTAAAGAAGAAAGATGGTACTCTCAGATAGTACATTGATTACAGGCAGTTGAACAAGGTGATGATCAAGAACAGTTTCCCATTGCAAAGGATTGATGATTTGTTTGATCAGTTGAAGGGAGAAGTAGTTTTCTCTAAGATCGACTTGACATCAAAATACCATCAAGTACACATCAAGGAAGAGGATACTTATAAGACTGCCTTCAAGACTAGGTATGGACATTATGAGTTTGTTGTAGTTCCATTTGGTTTGACTACTACCCTAGCTACATTTATGTGTTTTATGAATAGTGTGTTGTGTCCTTATTTGGACAAGTTTGTTATTGTATTCATTGATGACATCTTGATATACTCCAAGAATGAAGAAAATCATGTCAAGCATTTAGCAATAGTGTTGATATTTCTAAGAGAGCATCAGTTGTATGCCAAGCTTAGCAAGTGAAACTTCTTGCAGACAAAGGTGTATTACTTGGGACATGTTGTTTCCAAGGAATGCATAACATTATATCCAGAAAAGATAAGGGCCATCATTGAGTGGGCAGCTCCTAAGAATGTGGATGAGGTGTGATCATTCATGGGATTGGCAAGTTACTACAGGAGATTCATCAGGAACGTCTCACGCATTTCATATACTATGACATCCTTGCAGAGGAAAGGTAAGAAGTTCGAATGGACATAAGAATGTGCATCTAGTTTTTAACAGTTGAAGCAATTGTTGATCAATGCTCGAGTCCTTAAGATTGCAGATTTGGATAAAGATTTTTCTAGTGTGTACAGATGCATGTAAAAGAGGACTTTGTTGGGTCCTTATGTAGGAGGGATAGGTGGGGTGCTACGAGTCCAGGAAGTTGAATGAGCACGATCATAACTACATGAGTCATGATATTGAGTTGGCAGTTATTATTCATGCCTTGAAGATGTGGAGGTTGTTAGGGTCCTATAATTTATAGGATCACAAGGTGATTGAATATTTTCTCTCTGTATTAGAGGATTGTAAATAATATTGAATTTTGCAAATTATTTCCAAAAAGAAATATAAATAAAAGAAAAAATGAAAATAGGGTATTGAAAAGAAAAAAAAAAAAAGAATAAAAAAAATATGAAAAACCCCATGAAAAAAAAAAACTGAAAGTGACGCAAATTCAAATGCCACTACCAGATAAATAGTTTAATTTTATATAATAAACTGATTGTTGTTTACAGCTTGTTTAAAATTCCACAACCCTAAATCATTGTTTAGATCATACAGTGTAATCATGATCAAACAAGTTTCAATTTCTAGTAATTAGATTAGAGAATAAGTTAACCAAACTGTGTAATATTGACTAATGTTAGTTAGGTAGATGAATGAGTTGATCCAATTGTTTAAGCTAGATCAGTAAAAAATGATAAATAGGATTAGAATAGGTGTTTTTTTTCCTCTTAAAATAAGCAAGGGTCTGCACATCTATATGGACCCTTTGATTGGTCAAAGTTAGTCTGAGGTTAGGAGAAAATTGAGTTCAAAAGGGGTCAAAGAATAAAAATGGGTTGATTTACATGAAAGGCTCTTATCCTAGGTTTAGTCTCATTAGTGCGCTTTTATCCTAAGTTTGAGAAAAATTATAAGATATGCACTTTTATCCTAAGTTTGGGATCATTATGATTTTTAGCATAAGTATTAAACCTATGTAATAATGTATGCAACCTAAAAAAAGGCATTCATCATATATGTTAAAATATGTGCTCCAACTGACGGCTTGATGAAGTCATCGTCACATCAACAGCCGAAAAGGCTTTTCGCTCCCCCCCCACCCCACCCATCCTACCTCTATCGGGGGGGGTGTCCGAAAAGAAGTTTCCTCCCCGCCAGTCCCACCCCTACCTGTCACCTCTGTGTTACCACTTTGACCCCCCTCCGAAAACCACCAACCTTCTCACCCTTTCCTTCTAGCTCTTCCCACGTGCTCCCCTCCACTCCTATCCCAACACCAAGCCATGTTCGTTACACAATTAATGTTTCCCAACATAACTGTTTGAATTCAATAACGGACCTGCGCTTCCAACGGGACTATGCCATTACCATAAAACCCCCTCTACACATCATTTTCACTCCCTTTGCACACAGGTTACTCACTTTGTCCTATTTTTAAAAGTGGTGATGTCATAGTAAACTTCCACAGCCGGCAAAGGAACCAATTGAGCGCAAGAAAAGGCTATTTTTGCCACTGATAGTCCACTGTCAAAAAAATTCCCAATAATCCTTCATTATTACCTTTAGTTTCCTACAAATTAATTGTAAGAATGCCTCTTAAGAAGAAAAACAATGATGATCCAATCAACCCAATGCTCCCTCCTGCAGTCGACCTTGACCATATTCCCCTTGCAGACAGGCATTATAAAATCACAGAGAACCAAATGCGAATTTGATCTCTTCAAATTATATTGTTGGTTCAAGGACAATTTCATTGATCAAATTGATGAAATTGGACTCTAGGAGTCCAATTTACCCTTCTATATTTTTCCTCAGACCTATCATTTACCTGATTTCATTGGAAAGTGCCATGCCTGCTATTTTCCCAATTAGAGAGTTGTTATGGCCCCAAGTGGGGAAGTTTTATTCACCATCACCCCTAAAACAATTAATCAGATGATGCAGGTCTCTCAGACAGCATCTAGCACCCCCTTTCAGTAGAAGCCTTGAATGACCTATACCAAAAATTAGACTTTCTAAGAGGGCGGAATTTTTTGAAATTTTTCTACCTAAAAACACCTAATTGCCCAAGAAGAATCCAACTTATGTTGCATCCATGTTTCCTAACCAAGCCAATAAAACTATTCATGTTCTTTCATATTTGTTAGGATATTATTCTGATGAGTGGATAGATGATCCTATCCTAGGTTTTCTGTCAATTTTCTCTACTAGTCAAAAACCCTTTGTTATGTTTAATTTTAGTCAATTTATTGCTAACAGAATACATGAAAAATTCCTAAAGTTACCAACTGAAGGAACATTCAAATATGCCTCAATTCTTGCCTACATGTTCATATACTTTCAAGAAAACAAGTTCCCATGCTCACTTCAAAAGTTAGATGAAGAAGGAAACCCACAGTCAGTGATTTTCTGGCCTTCTTTGGTGAGGAAAGATTTAGATGAGTACACCTTCAAAGAATACATAGAGTAGTTTATTCATCCAATCATGAGTCTATTGACTAGCAATGCAGAACCAAGAATCAGTGATGAGATTCAGAAAATTTTGCACCTAAATGAGCAAGCCAAAACAGTATATTGGTGCCTCTATCAGAACTGCCACCATAACAATTGCCTAAATACCTCCCAATGAGAGTATTTGCATTAGAATATATAAAGCAGATGATAAATTCTGATGAGATTCATTTTGTTCTAGCTAAGAAGAAATCTCAATTCAAAATAGAGACATAGATTAGCCCCTTTATTTGTAACAGCAGGGTAGCTGGTGAAGAAGAAGTTAAGCTCTTGAAACAGATGAATTTCCCACTTTTTACATGGTCTTATGACCCATTTGGCCTAGTCTCCAGGTTAAGGGTGGAACAAAAAACCACTCCTTATGTGCATACATAGAGGCCAGATATTGAAAGGTACATGAACCAGTTGGAATGGGAAGATAACACCCTACAGGAAGCAAAATCACAGCTCATGTCCACCTCTACTTCACAAACTCCCACTCCTCAAGAGAAGATATGGAAGAGACAAAGAGAGGAAGGATCCCCTTCAAGTGTAGGGAGCTCAGCAAAGGAATTTAAAATAATCTACAGAAAGAGGGCTAAAAGGAGTCCTAAGACAGATTTGGAGAGAGACGCAGAACAATGAGCTACCATAGTTATCAAATATCCACTTTCTTCAGCACAGTCAGGAAGTAAATTTACAGGGTCTCCAGCAACATCACCAATGTCACAAGGCCATCAGGACCCAACCCAAACATCGGGGCTAATTCATGGAGATAAAGAGAAAAGTATTTTTGACAAATACAAAGAGATAAAGCTCGAGAATGAAATCCTTAAAGGCAACACATACACTCAATTCTGGAAACAAGCTACCAGTGCTCAAAGCAGGCTTCTATCAACCTTTGACACAGAAAAGGGAAGAATGCAAATGCCATTCTTACAAGCTCAGGTTCCACATCCAAAGACAGCTACTAACTAATATAATATCTCCTTTGAATTTGATACAAAGGACATTCATCCCATTGATCAAATGGAGATTCATAAACAGACAGATGAGATGATATTTTTTACCCTGACTAACACATCCATGAATGCTTCAAAGTTGTAGGTATCCCTCACTAATTTTCAATCTCAGCTGAAGATTGAAACGATTTCATCTCTGGCAAAGGACACCAAGATAAAATCATTAGAAGAACTTGTCATAAAGATGGGTTATGACCCAGAGAAATTTAAAGCAGCTGAAGAGTTGGTTAAGAAGAAAAATGGTGATATTGTAACACTTAGAAAGAAACTAAGGATGCCAGCAACCGAGGACCCACAAACAAAAGAAATAGGAGAGTCAGAGAACCAGAAGAAATATATGCTTAAGATGATCATGGAGCAAAATGCACAAATTAGAAATATGGAGACAGAGATGGATAAACTAATTAAAGAAAAGGAACAAAATGCACAGTTGGCCATGGTGCCTTCAGATGCAATTCCCCTCACAGCAATACCAACTACAAGAGCTTCTACATCAACATCACCTCCAGCACAGCCTATAGATGTTGTTGGTAAATTGATAAAGGCCATGGAAGATATATCAATACAAAGTGAAAAAATCAAGAGGTTGTAAGGATAGGCAAAATCCTTGCAGGAGAAAAAGGCAAGAAGTGAGGCCTTACACATGGCTGAGGCACAAAAATCACAAAGATTTAAGGAGAGGTTGCAGCAGTTGGGAAAGAGATAGTCATTGGCCAGACCTTGGCCCAAGCCAAGGAGAACATATGGGTAGACATCCTTAAATCAAAGAACAAAATTTGGCCTTCAATACAAATCATTTTTGAACAAATTGAGTTGATACAGAAAGCTACAGCAGCCATTGTAGACATCAAAGAAAATTTGGGTGACAAGCCCATTGAAGCCACTGATATTATCAGATTTCTGAATTCTAAGAATAAGTATAAGTTGCAGGAAGTGGGAATTGAAGACAAAACCGAAACAATACTTGAGGTTAAGAAGTTTTTAACTAAAAATAACCTCGTCCTACAGCTAGAAGAAAAATGTCTGGGACTGGAAATTTGTGTCAACAGGTTTTTCAACAGATTTGAAGTGTTGAACAAGAAGGGATTTCCAAGTTTGTTTGTGATAAATGAAAAATTGATCACTCCGAAGGACTACAACAAAAAATTGAAATATGTATCCAAGGATAAAGTTTGCAGGAATAAATGGAAGCATAATAGGAAAATCCTTTCTTGAGGAACTGGATAATGATTTGACAATCCAGCATGAGGTAAATCACATTTTTGTCATCAAGCCTACTTTTGCAAAGTATACTGAAGTAGATGACATCTATAGGAGGGTGACGAAATTGTCTATTCTGAATTAAGAGAGGTGGGATAAGTTATGTGGGTTACTAGACTAAGTGAGTAAATCTAGTAACCGAAGGATCAACAGCGCAGCAAAGGTCAAATAGATAAATCAGCAACAACTTCCTTGAAATTAGGGCCAACTTTCAAACAATTCCAACTTGCCCTATTAGTTTGTAATAAGAGATATAATTTGTTTTAGATTTGCCTAAAATATATCCTAATCAGTTATGACGGGATTTTTGTAAATAATTGTATAAATACTTCAGATTTCAAAGTATTAAGGGTTGATTTTTGCATTCTAGAAGTATATTGTACTTTTTCCATTTGATGGGATAATCAATAATAAAAAGGACATTTTTTCATAGGATTCATGTGTTGGACTATTTGGTGAAGTGATTCTCTCACTATCTATGTGTTTATTTCTTTTCTTCCATACTTATGTGTTCTTAAATATGAATTATTTTACATAGAATTGATGAACAGAATTTGTTGAAAGATACACTCTGATTCTAGTTGTGGATAATTTAAATGTTTTCCTCTTATATTAAGTCAAATAATACTTAACTACTCTTTTTCTTAGCTGAACCTATTTATTTTCTTCCATTACATTTCATTTAAATCTAAAGGATCCAGTTAGTTTGGCTACCTTTCCCTGTGAAACTCCTTTGAAAACCTAAGATAGATCCATGTCAAGTTTGTAGGTTCCATAGCCCAATGGAAGTTCAGGTGTTTAATCAACCAAACCAATTAAAACAAATCTCAAATAATCAAACAAACTACTGAACATTCTAAGTAGCCTAATATCACAAATACAACAAAGTTAAATCCGACAAAGAGATCCCTCTTGGAATTTAGGAAGGCTAGATCCTAAACTCCAAAGCGGTTTTGTAGTTACCTCTATGGTTTCTTCCACAACCTCGAAAATTATAGAGTGCTAACATAATGGTGACCATACTGGGGACTCGAACACTCTAAATTAAAAAATTAGTTTCCCTAGTGGAAAAGCATTTGTTTTCAACATTTCAATAATTTTCCAACAATTATATGAATACTTTTGAGGTTGTTAATTTGTAAATATTGTATATTGTGTGGTAGACCTAATTAAATCAAGTTTTGTGTGAAAAGATAGTCTATAGATCTGGCTCCCAAGTGAATCTTTACTAGAGCACACCCAGATCCTAATCCCCCTGAGATTGTAGATAACCCATAAAAGTTGGTGAGAAAGAAAAGTCGCATAGAGATTCAAGGGATTAATAGCCCTTTACTACGAGATAATTCTCTCTCGAAGAATTTTGTGACTATTCAGGACATTGAATTTTACCTTACTTTTGAGCATAGCTTATTCAGATCTAAATCTGAAACTTTTGTGCCTAAAACAGTGGTTGACCAGTCTGTAATAGGATCTTATCAACCTGAATCACAACTTGCAAACCAAGAAGTTGGCCAAAAGGCCCTACAAGATTTTGAAAAGCTAGAAGATTTAGTTTCTGAACTTAAGCAAGTTGTTGACCAAGCATATATTTAGCAATCAGTTGAGCTTTCAGCCATCACTTTTTCATTTTCATCACCCATCCAGCAGTCAATCCATCCTAGTATCACCAGTTGTAGTTCATCCAATGTTTCTTTTACCTTTCCATCCATATCACAGGTTATAAGTCAGCCTCCCCTAGTACCTCCTACATCATCATCACAAGCAATCTCAATTGTAATCAATCCTCAAACACCAACAACGGTAGCCCTATATGCTCCCCTGGTTCTACCAGCCCAATTAAATGACATGCCCCAAGATTACCAAAGCAGGATCCCCAATTTGATAACACTGGACCTCTGACAGCTCAACATCAGGTTGACAAAATGGGAGACTACTTTGACTTGAAAGAAGTAGATGCAGAGAATGTCCAAATGAGATTATTTTCCCAAATTCTTACCGATGAGGTTAGGAAATGGTTTAAAGCTTTACATGTTTCCACTATAACCAGTCTTCTTGTTTTTCATCGTCAATTTCTAGACATATGGGAAGTGAAAACTAATCCTCTTTAGATCCTTTCGGAATATTAAAATATTAAAAGGGATACTGGAGAAAGTGTGCAAGATTATTGTACAATATTTAACTCCATATACAATGCCATTCCAGCCAACATTAAACCACCTGAAGGTCTAGCCTTATTAAAATTTCATAATGCCTTTGACCCTAACATGTTATATCATCTTAGAGAAAGGAACCCTGCAACTCTTGAAGAGATGCAAAAAAATGTTGTGAGTGTTGAAGCTAACCTATTAGCAAAAAGGGCTAGAATTAGGTTAGAAAGAAGAGTAACCATCAAACAAGAACCATTACCTCTTCTGTTGATGCAAAAATAGATTCCTTGGTCAAAACTATAGAAAGAATGATGGAACGAATGAATATCATTAATAGACCCCCTCCCAGAGAAAACCAACCTGGTCCACAAATTAGAAACCCCAATTTTAGGAGAAATTCACCACAAATTAAACAAAGGGAACAGAAAGGGGCAGATCAGCAGGTTATACCTCCATTTCAAGGGAACTATGCTAAGGAAGAGGGATAAATAGTTGAAGACCTAGATGACACTCAAACCAATTTAATGGGAATAAATGATGATGATTATGTATTTCTTACTCAAGAAAAACAAGACTTTTTTATGCTTTCACAAGCTAAAGTTGATGTCGAAGAATCAGAAGATTATAAGCAAGGTTTTGAAAATGAAATCATGGAATTTCATAGGCAATATAACCTTAGGAGCAAGAAAACCACTAAGAATCCTGAGAAAAAACTTGTTGAAATTCAGGGTAAAAGGATAGTTGATACTCCTACAAGGAAAATTCTTGAAATTCCTCCTAAAAGGACTGCAGAAAACCCAGCTAAAAAGATATCTGATACTATTTTAAAATCAACTCAAACAGATGTTCCATCCACAAGTCAACAAAGAAATATTGCCCAAAGGGATGTTGCTGAAGAACAATATATCCCAAATCAAAATAAAACTCAAATAGCATTCAACATTTAACATGATTTATCTAATCTTAATATACCTATTCCATTAAAAGATCTTATGAATTAAAATGGATACGGGTCCCAAGTAATGAAAGCGGGATAGGGTGCAGATACAGTTAATATAACTGATGATCAACCTGAACTTTTGTTTGGGTCTGAAGTAGATGGAAATCCTCAAGAAGGAGGTGTACCTCCATTCTACATCAGTCTGAATATTCATGACAAAATCCTGCATAATGCCATGTTAGATTCAGGTGCTTCCCATAACCTCATGCCTAAAGTCGTCATGGATAAATTAGGGCTTGACATAACAAGAACCTATAAAGATCTATTTTCATTTGATTCCAGCAAGGTGAAGTGCCTAGGACTAATTAAGTATTTATGTGTTACACTAGTTCAAATGCCTGCTAAAACTGTTGTTATGGATATCATAGTTGCTAACATACCTCCAAAGTATGGCATGTTGCTCTCCCATTCATGGGGAGAAAAACTGCAGGGAACTTTGCAAATGGACATGACTTATGCAACTATTCCAGTTGTTGGTCAACAGAGAATATTATACCATGAGACCTTAATGAAATACATGTTCAGAAGCCAAGAAAGGCCCAATAACTACTCTTTATATTCAACTCATTCTGATCTTGATTATTTTATTCTATATAGAAATGTTGATACAAGTGAAGAAGATTCAAATTTTGAAAAAAACTTAGGTGAGATAGAAGAATCACAGACAGGAAAAGATTAAACAAGCAGAACAAACTAAACTACTCTGGAACATGGATTTTGATGGAGCTGTCAGAATTGAAGGAGTAGGTGTCGATGTATGGATCTCCAATAAAAAGACTAATAGGGTTGAAGGTCATTCTTATAAGTTGAATTTCCATTACACAAACAATATTGCAGAATATGAAGTGTTGTTTTTGGGATTACAACTTCTTAAGAGGTTAGGAGCTAAGAGAATATATATTCATGGTGATTCTAAATTAGTGATAAAGTGAATTAGAGGTGAGTATGCTACAAAACATCCAAGGTTAAGAGTATATAGAAACACATTGTTGGATTTTCTTGAACATTTTGTAGAATATGAATTACATGCAATACCTAGGATGCAAAATATTCTTGTTGATGGGTTGGCTACTTTTTCCAGTACTTGTAAATTTCCTTTCCATCCTAGCCATCAATTTATAGTGGAGGTCAGACACAAGCCTGTAGTACCATATTATATCAGGTATTGGCAGGTTTTTGGTAATGATGAACAGATAAATATGTTTTTGCAATCCAAAGAATAATTTGAGGATGCTAAAATAGATGAAGATTGTGAGTGAAAATAATATAGATATAGAATTGGAATTATAAAGAAATGTAAATAAGATTGACTTACAAGATATAGGTAAACAAACATAGGAATTAGAGATACTGCAATTGAAAGATAATGTGTTACCTCGAGGGTTAGTTCCCTTAGAGGAATTGTTAGACTTTAATGATGTAGACAAAAAGCCCAAAATTGAACCAACTGGAGATGAAGTTGAAGAATGTAACATTGGAACTGAACAAAAACCCAATATGATTAAATTGTCCAAATCCATACCCCCAGCAGAAAAACAAAAGTACATAAGCTTATTCAAAGAGTTTATAGATGTATTTGTATGGAGTTACGAACATTTGAAATCTTATGACACCATCATTATACAACATAAGATCCCCTTAAAAGAAGACCAAAATCCTGTTAAACAAAAACTTAGGAGGATCAACCCTATGCTCATGCCTCTAATTGAAAAGGAATTCAAAAGAATGTATGATGCCAAGATCATAGTACCAATGAGATATTCTAAATTGGGTATCAAATTTAGTTCCAACTAGGAAAAAGACTAGAGAAATTAGACTTCGCATTGATTTCTGAAATCTTAATAAAGCCTCCCTGAAGGATAACTACCCTTTGCCTAAGATGGATGACATTTTGCAGAAGGTGGTTGGATCTAGTAGAATTTCTATTTTAGATAGTTTTTCTGGTTATAACCAAGTTTTAGTCCACCCTGAAGACCAAGAAAAAATTGCATTTACTACTCCGTGGGGTACCTTCATGTATGTGAAGATTCCTTTTGGATTAATGAATATTGGGGCCACATTTCAAAGAGCAATGGACATTAATTTTTCTGATGAAATAGGCTTGTTCATAGTCATATGTCTGGATGACATCACTGTTTTTTCAAAAACAGATGAAGAGCACTTGCTCCACTTAAGAAGGATCTTTGAAAAATTTAGGAGATTAGGTATTTCCCTAAACGCAAAGAAAACATTGTTCGGCTTAAATGAAGGAAAATTGCTAGGACATATCATTTCAAAAGAGGGAATCAAAATAGACCCTAGCAGAATTGAGGCCATTTTAAAGATAAATCATCCTAGAAATGTGAAAGAACTTCAATCATTTATTGGTAAAATAAATTTTCTAAGAATATTTATCCCTAATATGGCAGAACTTCTTAGGAACATAACAAACATGTTAAGAAAAGACACTCAACTAAAATGGAGCATTGAATCAAAGCAATCATTTGACCAGGTGAAACAAGCCTTAACAAAATCACATGTGTTAATTAGCCTTGATTTCACAAAATATTTTATAATTTTATAATTTGCATCTGAACATACCATTGAAGTTGTTCTCTTGCAGAAAAACTATGAAGGTCAAGAACAACCCATTGCATTTTTCAGAAGAGCATTGAGAGATGCTCCTTTAAAATATAATATAATGGAGAAATAAGCTTATGCATTAGTTAAATCAATCAAAGATTTTAAAGTTTACGTTTTACACTCTCATATTATTGCTTTTGTTCCAAATTCTATGGTCAAATATATACTGACCCGAGATAGTCTAGATGGGAAAAGAGGTAAATGGATTACCATTATTCTTGAATATAACATTGAAATTAAACCTACCAAACTCATTAAAGGTCAAGGATTAGCTAAGCTAATGGCTGAATCCAACTTTCATGTTTTGGATATAAATTTTGAAGTTCAACTTGATGAACAAGGAGAGCAGGCGACTCCACAAGTAATAGAGGATTTTGTAACCTCTCCCTTGTATGTTGACCTTGTTTATGTGTTACATCATTTACAAGCTCCTCCTAGTTTGACCAAGACAAAAGCTAGATTTATTAAACTCAAGGTTATAAAATTTTGTATCCTACACAATAATTTGTATTGGAAAGATCCTAGTGGAATTTTAATGAAATTGTTTGTTGAAGGATGAAGCAGACAAAATCATCTAGGAATTTCATGAAGGAGACTGTGGGGGACATCTGTATTGGAAAACCACTACCAATAAGATCCTAAGAGTTGGTTTATACTGGCCAACACTCTTTGCTAATGTCCATAAAAAAGTTACTTCCTGTCACAAGTGCCAAAAATTTTAAGGCAAGAGGAAACTACTGCCTTTACCCTTGAAACAAATATGTGTTGAAACTCCTTTCTAGCAATGGGGTTTGGATTTCACTGGAGAAATTCATCCACCATCCTCAGCCCAACACAAGTGGATTCTCGCAGCCATTGATTATTTCACCAAGTGGATTGAAGCCACACCTTCTAGGCAAGCTACGAATGCAGTGATTATTAAATTTTTAGAAACTAATATATTGTCCAAATTTGGATGTCCCAAGAAAATTATCACTGATAATGCACCATCTTTCAAGTCAAATAAAATGGTGGACTTTTTCAATAAATATCAGATCACTTTGGGACACTTTACTTCTTACTAACCTCAAGGGAATGGGTTAGTAGAGTCCTCAAATAAACTTTTAGTCAACATCATCAAAAAGTTGTTGTAGGACAATAAGAAGTCATGGCATAACAAATTGGTAAATGCATTATGGGCTTATAGACTCACTATTAAGAAATCAATTGGCATGTCCCCATACCAATTAGTTTATGGAATCGATGTTGTTTAGCCAACTTCCTTAGATGTCCCGGTTATGAAAATGCTATAGGAATTACAAGTGGAATCAAATGATATTCAGAGAATGATAAATCAGACCATACACCTGCAGCGATCTAGAGAAAAAGTGTACAACAAAACACAAGTCATCTAGGAAAATGTCAAGAAAATTTATGACAGAAGTTAGAGAAGAGAAGAGAGAGGTAAGCATGGTAATTTTGATAACCTATGGAAAGGAACTTATATCATCCATGCCTACAAGGTTCATAATGCATTTTTCCTCAAAGAGTTGGGTGGAGCAGAGCTACCTGGTGGACCTGTGAATGGCAAGATGTTGAAACATTACTTTCCACATGAATAGAAGTGTTCTTGATAAACTCATTGTAAATATCATTGTTTTTTATTGTTTTGATTGGGTGACCTATTATCATAATTTGAAGACCGTGGAGAAGGCCCTAAGCTCCTCGTTAATGTGCCACCATAACTACTACAACAACACAAAAATAAATCAAATGCAAAAAAGTGTTGAAAGCGGAACATTCAAGGCTACTAGTCAAAGGTTCTTGGCACCTCACAAAGAGAGTGCCATCCCCTCCTAGAGCCACTGTTAGGGTCCTATAATTGATAGGATCACAAGGTGATTGAATATTTTCTCTCAGTAGTAGAGAATTGTAAATAATATTGCATTTTGCAAATGATTTCCAAAAAGAAATATAAATAAAAGAAAAAATGAAAAGAGGGTATTTGAAAAGAAAATAAAACAAAAAGAAAAAAATTAAATATGAAAACCCCATGAAAAATAATAATAATAATAAAACTAAAAGTGATGCAAATTCAAATGCCACTACTAGATAAATAGTTTAATTTTCTAGAATAAACTGATTGTTGTGTGTAGCTTGTTTAAAATGCCACAACCCTGAGGCATTGTTTAGATAATACAGTGTAATCATGATCAAGCAAGTTTCAATTTCTATTAATTAGATTAGGGAATAAGTTAGCCAAATTGTGTAATCTTGGCTAATGTTAGTTAGGTAGATGAATGAGTTGATCCAATTGTTTAATATGGGTCAATAAAAAATGATAAATAGGATTAGAATAGGTGTTTTTTTCCTCTTAAAGAAAATAAACAAGGGTTTGCACATCTAAATGCACCCTTTGATTGGTCAAAATTAGTCTTAGGTTAGGAGAAAATTGAGTTCAAAAGGGGTCAAAGGATAAAAATGGGTTGATTTTACATGAAAGGCTCTTATCCTAGGTTTAGGCTCATTAGTGTGCTTTTATCCTAAGTTTGAGAAAAATTGTAAGATATGTGCTTTTATCCTAAGTTTGGGATCGTTACGAATTTTATCATAAGTATTAAACCTATGTAATAATGTCTGCAAGTGACTAAAAGGAATTTGTCATATATCTTGAAGTATGTGCTCCAACTAATGGCTTGATGAACTCATCATCACATCAGCGGCTGACAAGGCATTTCGCCCCCCTACCCATCCTACCTTTATCAGTGGGGAGGGGGGTTCCGAAAAGCGGTTTCCTCCCCGTCAGTTCCACCCCTATGTGTCTCCTCCGTGTTATTTCGCACCCCACCCCCCCCCCCCCCCCCCCCCAACAAACCGCTTACCACTTCGACCCCCCTCCAAAAACTGCCAACCTTCTCATCTTTTCCCGCCAACTCTTCCCGCGCGCTCCCCTCCACTCCTATCCCAACACCTGCCTATATTTGTTACTCAATTAATGTTTCCTGGGATAACCATTTGAATTCAATAACGGCCCCGCGCTTCCAACGAGACTATTACATTACCATAAAACCCCCTCTATGCATCATGTGCACTCTCTTTACACACAGGTTACTCACTTGGTCCTTTTTTTAAATGGTGCTGACACAGTAAGCTTCCATAGACAACAAAGGAATCAATTGAGCGCAGGAAAAGGCTATTTTTGCCACCAATAGTCCACTGTCAAACACATTCTCGATAATCCTTCACCATTACCTTCCTTTTCCTGCAAATTAATTGTCAAAATGCCTCCTAAGAAGAAAAACAATGATGATCCAGTCAACCCAATGCTCCCTCCTACAATTGACCTTGACCATATTACCCTTGCAGACAGGGATTATAAAATCACAGAGACCAAATGAAAATTTGATCTCTTCAAATTATACTATTGTTTCAAGGGCAATTTCGTTGATCAAACTGATGAAATTGGACTCTGGGATTCCAATTTACCCTTCTATAGTTTTCCTCAGACCTATCATTTACCTAATTTCATTAGAAAGTGCCATGCCTGCTATTTGCCCAATCAGAGGGTTGTTATGGCCCCAAGTGGGGAAGTTTTATTCACCATCACCCCTAAAACAATTAATCAAATGATGTAGGTCCCTCAGACAGCATCTAGCACCCCTTTTTCAGTAAAAGCCTTGAATGACCTATACCAAAAATTAGACTTCTCTAAGAGGGCAAATGTTTTTTAAATTTTTCTACCTGAAAACACCAATTGCCCCAGAATAATCCACCTTATGTTGCATCCATGTTTCCTGACCAAGAAAAGAAAATTATTTATGTTCTTTCACAGCTATTAGGATATTATTATGATGAGTGGATAGATGAGCCTATCCTAGGTTTTCTGTCAATTTTCTCTACTGGTAAAAAACCCTGTGTTGTGTTTAATTTTAGTCAATTTATTGTTGACAGCATACATGAACAATTCCTAAAGTTACCGACTGAAGGAACGTTCAAGTATGCCTCAATTCTTGCCTACATGTTGATATAATTTCAAGCATAGAGGTTCCCATGCTCACTTCAGAAGTTAGATGAAGAAGGAAACCCACAGTCAGTGATTTTATGGACTTCTTTGGTGAGGAGAGATTCAGATGAGTTCATCTTCAAAGAATACATAGAGCAATTTATTCATCCAGTCATGATTTTGTTGACCAGCAATGCAGAACCAAGAATCAGTGATGAGATTAAGAAAATTTTTCACCTAACTAAGCAAGCCAAAATAGGAGATTGGGGCCTCTATCAGAACTATATCGAAATAAGAGTGTATGGGTGTGAACTACCACCATACAAACTGCCTAAATACCTCCCAATGAGAGTATTTGCATTAGACTATATAAAGCAGATGATAAATTCTGATGAGATTCATTTTGTTCCAGCAAAGAAGAAATCTCAATTCAGAATAAAGACATAGATTGGCCCCTTTATTTGTAACAGCATGGTAGCTAGTGAAGAAGAAGATAAGCTCTTGAAACAGATGAATTTCCCAATTTTTCTTACATGGTCTTATGACCCATTTGGCCTAGTCTCCAAGTTAAGGGTGGAACAAAAAACCACTCCTTATGTGCATACATAGAGGCCAAAGATTGAAAGGTACATGAACCGGTTGGAATGGGAAGATAACACCCTACAGGAAGCAGAAGCACGGCTCATGTCCACCTCTACTTCACAAGCTCCCACTCCTAAAGAGAAGATAGGGAAGAGACAAAGAGAGGAAGGATCCCCTTCAGTTGTAGGGAGCTCAACAGAGGAATTTAAAATAATCTACAGAAAGAGGGCTAAAAGGAGCCCTAAGACAGATTTGGAGAGAGACACTGAACAACGAGCTACCATTGTTATCAAAGATCCACTTTCTTTAGCACAGTCAGGCAGTAAATTTATAGGGTCTCCAGTGACATCATCAGTGTCACAAGGCCATCAGGACCCAGCCCAAACATCAGGGCTAATTCCTGGAGATAAAGAGAAAAGTATTTTTGACAAATACAAAGAGATAAAGCTTGAGAATGAAATCCTTAAAGGCAACACATACACTCAATTCTGGAAACAAACTGCTAGTGCTCAAAGCAGCCTTCTATCAGCCTTTGAAATAGAGAAGGGAAGAATGCAAATGACATTCTTACAAGCTCAGATTCCACATCCAAAGACAGTTACTGACTACAATAAGACCTCCTTTGAATTTGATACAAAGGACATTCATCCCATTGATCAAATGGATATTCATAAACAGACATATGATATGATTTGTTTTACCCCGACTAACACATCCATGAATGCTTCAAAGTTGTAGGTATCCCTCACTAATGTTCAATCTCAGTTGAAGATTGAAAAGATTTCATGTTTGGCAAAGGACACCAAGATAAAATCATTAGAAGAACTTGTCATAAAGATGGGTTATGACCCAAATAAATTTAAAGCAGTTGAAGATTTGGTTAAGAAGAAAAATTTTGATATTGTAACACTTAGAAAGCAACTAAAGATGCCAGCAACTGAGGACCCACAAACAAAAGAAATAGGAGAGTCAGAGAGCTAGAAGGAAGATATGCTTAAGCTGGTCATAGAGAAAAATGTACAGATTAGAAATATGGAGACAAAGATGGATAAACTAATTAAAGAGAAGGAACAAAATGCACAGTTGGCCATGGTACCTTTAGATGCAGTGCCCCTCATATCAATACCAACTACAAGAACTTCTACATCAACAAGACCTCCAGCACAGCCTACAGATATTGCTGGTAAACTGATAAAGGAAATGGAAGATATGTCAATAAAAAGTGAAAAAATCAAGAGGCTACAAGGACAGGTAAAAGTCTTACAGGAGAAAAAGGCAAGAAGTGAGGCCTTGAAGTGGTTGGGAAAAGAGACAATGATTGGCCAGACCTTGGCCCAATCCAATGAGAACATATGGACAGACATCCTTAACTCAATGAACAAAATTTTGCCTTTAATACAAATCATTTTTGAACAAAATGAGTTGATACAGAAAGCTACAACAACCATTGCATACATCAAAGAAATTTTGGGTGACAAGCCCACTAAAACCACTGATATTATCATATTTATGAATTCTAAGAATAAGTATGAGTTGTAGGAAGTGGGAATTGAAGACAGAAATGAAAAAATACTTGAGGTTAAGAAGGTTTTAACTAAAAATAACCTCGTTCTACAGCTGGAAGAAAAATGTCAAGAACTGGAAATTAGTGTCAACGAGTTTTTCAATAGATTTGAAGTGTTGAACAGGAAGGGATTTAAAAGTTTGTTTGTGATAAATGACAAATTTATCACTTAGGAAGAATACAAAAAATTTAAAAGATGTGGCCAAGGATAAATCAAAGTTTGTAGTAATAAAGGGCAGCATAACAGGAAAATCCTTTCTTGAGGCACTGGAGAATGATTTGACAATACAGCATGAGGTAAATCACATTTTTGTCATCAAGCGTACCTTTTCCAAGTACATTGAAGTAGATGAGATCTACAAGAGGGTGACTAAATTATCTATTCTGAATGAAGAGAGGTGGGATAAGTTAATTGAGTTACTAGGCTAAGTGAATAACTCTATCTTCAGTCAAAGTATCAACATCGCAGCAAATGTCAAAGAGACATATCAGCAACAACTTCCTTAAAACCAGGGCCAGCTTTCGAACTGTTCCAACTTTCCCTATTAGTTTGTAATAAGAGATATAATTTGTTTTAGATTTGCCTAAATATATCCTAATCAGTTATGATAGGATTTTTGTAAATAATTGTATAAATACTTCAAATTTCGAAGTATTAAGGGTTGATTTTTGCATCCAGTAAGATATTGTAATTTTTTCCATTTGATGGGATGATTAGTAATAAACAGGACAATTTTTTCACAAGATTCATGTGTTGGACTATTTAGTGAAGTGCTTTTCTCACTATCTATGTGTTTATTTCTTTGTTTCCATACTTATGTGTTCTTAAATCTGAATTATTTTACAGAAAGTTGATGAACAGAATTTGTTGAAAGATACACTCTGATTCTGGCTGTGGATAATTTAAATGTTTTCCTGTGATATTAAGTTTAAAGAATTCCTAACTTCTCTTTTTCTTAATTGAACCAATTTCTTTTCTTCCATTACATTTCATTTAAATCTAAAGGATCCAGTTAGTTCAGCTACCTTTCCCTGTGAAACTCCTTTGAAAATCTGAGACAGATCCATGTTAAGTTTGTAGACTCCATAGCCCAATGGAAGTTTAGGCATTTAATCAACAAAACCAATTAAAACAAATTTCAAATAATCAAACAAACTATTGAACATTCATAACTAGCCTAATATCGCAAATACAACAAAGTTAAATCTAACAGAGAGATCCCTCTCTGAGTTTAGGAAGGCTAGATCCTAAGCTCCAAAGTGTTTTTGTGGTTACCTCTATGGTTTCTTCAAAAACCTCAGAAATTATAGAGTGCTAACAGAGGCATTATCTTGTTGGCAGGAGATTTGTATTAATGAGCGATCACAATGGGTTGAGATACTTGTTTGACCAGCTGAATCTAAATTCCAGGAAAGCTAGATGGTTGGCTACCTATAATTAGTTTGACTTTGAGATCAGATACATTAAGGGAAAGGAGAACTGAGTTGCATATGTTCTTAGCAGGAAGGCACAAGTGAATCATATAAAATCTATGAGCTCTTATGGGACATATTTACAGGATATGATCTTGTAGGCAGGATAGCAAGATGACAAGTATATGGAGAATATGCACAGGTTATAGGAGAGTACATGTACATATATAGGTATAGGTACAGGTGATGAGGATGTAGAATGTCTTCTCATGACAGATGGTTTGGTGAGATTCAAGGACGGGATCTATGTTCCATATAGCAGTGAGCTCAAGAAGCTTATCTTGATGGAGTTTCACGTCAAGCCATACTCGGGTCACCCAGGATATCAGAAGATGTTGATGTCAGTGAAGAAGTTCTACTATTGGTCGAATATGAAGAAGGAAGTGGAAGAATTCATGGCTAGATGTTTGGATTGCCAGCAGGTAAAAGTAGAATGTAAGCATCGAGGTGGTCTACTACAACCTATTATGATTCTGGAATGGAAATGGGAGGCCATTTCCATGGATTTCATTACAGGTCTCCTGAGGAAAGTGAGACAGCATGATTCTATTATGGTCGTGGTCGATAAGTTGAGCAAGGTAGCTCACTTCATTCCAATGAAGACTACATAATTAGCTAGTGAGGTGGCACAAGTTTTCATTAAGGAGATCATGAGATTACATGGTGTTCCAAAGAAGATTCTGTTAGATAGGGATGTGAAGTTCACTTTCAAGATTTGGAAGGGGTTATTTGCAGGTTTGGGTACAGAGTTGGCCTTTAGTACAGCCTATCCTCCATGAACAGATAGATAGACAGAGAGGGTTAACAGGATCTTGTAGGATATGTTGAGGATGTATTTGATGCACCAGCAAAGAAGATGGGAGGAGTATATTCCATTGGTTGAGTTTGCATACAACAATCGTTATCAGAAATCATTGAGGATGAGTCCTTTCGAGGTGATGTATGGGTGGAGTTGTAATACTCCCATCAGCTTGAGTGATCTAGTGAACAGAGTACTTATTGGGCTGGATATGTTGGCAAACATGGAATAGGAAATGCAGGTTATAAAGAAGAATCTAAAGAAATGCCAAGATAGACATAAGAGATATGTGGACTAGCACAAGGGATTGGGTAGCATGTGTACTTGTGCATAAATCTCAAGAATAGCTCTTTGAGGATTGGATCATGTGCCAAGTTGGCACCACGGTATTGCAGGCCTTTTAAGATCCTTGAGAGGATTGGACCAATGGCCTATCGAATTGCACTGCCTCCAATAGTGAAATTCCATGATGTTTTCCATGTTTCATTGCTTAAGAGGTATATAAAGGATGTTGATCATGTTATTGATTGGTCTGTATTACAGGTGGATCAAGAAGGAGAATTCCAGTTGGAACCTCAGTGCATATTATAGAAGAAGCAACTCATGCTCAGGAACAGAGCCATAGAGAAAGTTAAAGTGAAGTGGAAGCACTTTGGGCCTGAAGAAGCTACATGGAAGATGGTGGATCAGATGTGGGCCATGTATTCTTCTTTGTTTGTCGATGGAGGCAAAGCAGTTTTGGTATTGTGATTGGTATATGTTTGGCATACATTTTGTTGATGTTTTAGTATATGTACATATGTATATGGATGTAAATATCGCCACGAGTTGTGTTATAAATCTCCAAGAAGCGGTATGGTTGTTATCTTGTCATGATGTTTTGCTTTTGAGCAGGACATTCATTGTAAATACTACAACGAGCTAAGTTATAAATCTCCATGGGCAGTATGTTTTCTTTTTAGTGGTTTCTTGAGGTATTGGTGTGGTTTAACACCAAGGATAGTGTTCCCCAAGGGGAAAGGGTTTGTAACATCCCCTAGTTAAAATTTCATGAAATAAAAGTTAATAAAGGCAAAATAAGACCATGGTTAAGGAACACTTAGCTGAATATTGGGAAAATATATCCTAGTGGGCATCACTGGATGTGTTTATGGCTAAGGGAAATTGGAAAAAGCAATGGCTAAGGCATTAAAAAAAGGCAAAAAAGGTATTTTGGCACATTTCTTTATGAAAATAAAGGAAAATATGAGAAAATAAATGTGAAAGGTCACAAGTTTCATGTGAGGAGGAAATTGAAGGAAAATAATGGAAAATAAAGAAAATAGAGGCCTCATTAATAAAAAGGCTTCTGAGGATCAGTTCATGGCTTTTTGTCAGTTCAATTTTGGATCTCTCTCATTATTCTCTTTCTCTCTCACTCTTGGACACTTAGAGTTTTCTTGGAGCATTCTAGCTTTGAAGCAAGGAAAGGAAAGGAAAGAAAATATAAAGCAAGGAGGAGCAGGATCAAGCAACTTCAGTAGAATACTTTCAAGTAACATATTTCATGTGTGATTTCCTAGTTGGTTTTGACATGCATGGCTTTACATGTTGTTATATGGTTCTCTTGTTATAGGTGATATGGTTTTACTGGGTTATGACAATGGTTTTCATCCTTGCCTTTCCATTTTCCAAATAGCCATGGTGTGATGGGATTGTTTTCTCGATTTTGAGCTTTGGAATTTCCAGATGGTTTCGAAATCCGGGGCAGAGGTGGTCTCAAGAAAATTCCCAAAGGCTTAGGAATACCTAGACCAGTTTTGGCAGGATACATGGTAAATCCTAAGGGTGGTGTCTCGGTTTAAGGCCTAGTGATCCAGTGTGGATTCTGATTAACCCTGAGAGACAAGGAGATGAAAAATTCCTCAAGGATAGTGATGGCGTCTGGAGTCATTCCAAGATCAGTTTGGTTTTGTGATCTCGGTGCTAGTTTTGGTGAGAGCACGGTTTGGTGAGGGTGGAGGTGGTTTAACCTCTGGATTCCCTTAGTTTTTTCTTGGATTGGTTTATCCATGATATACCATATTCATTCTTGGAATATGGCACGGGGGTGACTAGTTGAATGAAAGATTTGGTTCAACCATGTCTATGGTCGGGTGGTACATGGAATTCTTAAACCTGGTCGGGCCTTGCCTATGCTTAATAAAAGATAAGTTCTCTTGCTTTTGTACTTGTTATTATGTGGCCTTAATAGTTGTTATCTCATTATTATTTACATGTTTTAATGTTGGTTATAAGCATGGTTATGTGACTAGTTATATTCATGGTTATTTCATGTATTTACTTCTAACTGAAAGGATAATGGATGTAAGACCTAATTGATGTCAAAATAGTTAAAGGAAGAGGGTGGTCATACTTATTGTCAAGTCTTATATGAGTTATTATGAGTAATCAGTCATTTATGCTCTGTCTTATATTCATTTCCTCTAGATTGCATTGATGCCAAGTGTTTTTCATAATGTCAGTCCCAGTTTGGGATGGTTAGGCCTAGTCCCAGAGCTTGTTCTTGGCTTGCAAGTCTTGTTGTCATGTAAATTATGGATTCTAAAAGCTACAAGGATTTATAGGCAGTGACCTAGATTCTGAACTTAAAAAGTGGCACAAATCATGGATTCGCAGGCACAGGTCTAAGGAGAAAAGTCCCTATACAAATGCATGCCTTGTTGTGCGAGTGTCTGGAACCTCCCAAATGCACCCTTGTCCATATCAAGGGAGTTTCTAGGGTTTAATGGTCAAAAATTAAATGGTACCCAGTGACTGGTCATGGGGATGACTAGGAAGTCTTCTGGGAGTCCTATAGTAAGCATAGAAGGTCTGTATTGTGCGTTTCCATTGATTCCACTTCCATAACTAACACCTAGGGAGTTGAATCATATCATAGTAACATATTGTCACATGTTTACCCCAGTTGGACAATTACTTGGGTAGATGTGGGAGGAGGGTGTTACATTTCTTTTGACATTTTTGCCTCTCTTGATGTAGCCCCAGGTTCCACCACTCGAACATTAAATAGAACAACAAGATCATGGCACTTCTTCCAAAGAGCTAGATCAAGAGCTAGACTTTGGAGCATTTTGTTATAAGCCATCCTTAGATCTGTCATTTTCATATAGTTTGGTTTATCTATAAATAGAGTTTTGAATTGCCAAAGCAACTGGAATTCTCTTTTAAAATAGTTTATTATTGTTGAGCCCTTCAGCACTGCAGTTTTGTCATGTGTTGAATGACCTTGCTTTTGGCCTCTACTAAAAGTGTTTCATACTACTCCCATTAAAGTAGGTTTCCTTGTTGATCCCAGCGGGTTGACAGTCCTACTCTATTCCTTTTATCAAAGTTACAATTGAAAGTTACAATTGATTCTTTAACCTCTTCCAATATGCACTCTACATATTTTTTGTACATATTTTTCTTAACCTTTTTACTTATTTCCAACACCACGACTGTCCTCTCTGAAATATCCACAGTTCTCAGCTCTTGGGAGGATTTGGAATTTAAATATTCAATGATATTCTTTGATATTTGTGTGTTTTCTTGTGATTGACTTTTTTTTGTATAAATAATCATCTCAAAGGCTCTAATCATATCTTTGTCCTCTAAAATAACATTCTTGTATTCCCAAAAATCTCGAATCTATTGGATTACCATCTCATATAATTTTCCTTCCTTGGACCAAGGACATGTTTCCTTTGAGCTTCTCCTTTAACTCCTTTATTTCCTCACATGTTGATTGGTAGTTAGAATTAGATTTATTTGCATTCTCCCTTGACACACTTAGCTACCTTTCTTTATGTTTCATTATTCTTTAGTATCACTTAGGTCCTTTTGTAGCTTCTTCATCTCATCCTCTAAGATCTTTAATTAGGTCATGGACCTAGTTATATTTTATGTTGGATCCTGTAAGTTAGCTGATACTAATACAGTGCATACATGCTTCTCTATTTTCTGTCACAAATTTGCATTTTACTGCTTGAGGATTTCAATTTCTTGGTTTCTTTCTAGTCATTTCCTATCAAAATCTCTTTTTCTTTCTCCACCTAAGGCAGTTTAGGTGTCTGCAAATGTTTTGTTGCAGGAAATTTTAACTTCTTCCTCAACTGATTTTGTGCTTTGTATCAGAGCTTGAATGGTTTCTTTGTCTTCAGGATTTACTCCAAGTTTGATGATGGATTTCTTGAATTCCTCATTTTGGGTGTGAATAGATCTGGAATTCAATCTCTCCTGCTTAATTTGACATTACCTTCTCTAAGAGTGCCTCTGCTTTATTTGCTACCAAATAAGACTTGCTAAGAATCACCAGTTTGCTTGTTTATATTGGCCTTATCTAGGCGAGGAATATCTTTAGTATTCACAAATAAATTTAAAGTCTTGAATTCTAGACTTGATGAAAAAGACTGAGATAATGGATGAGTAAATGCTAACCTCAATTGGTTACTCTCAAGATCTATGGCTGAGAGGAGCTTGTTCTGATAACCAGAGACTAATTGGGCCTCTAACTGTGTTGCAGCATTATCTCTCACCTTTACATTCCTTTCTTCAATTTGTTGAAAATTTTTCTGCAAAGCATTAACGGAAGAAGCCTCTTCTTCAATAAGAATCGAGGATGAAGGTGAACATCTGGTATCACCTAATTGCACTGGGAATCCCACTTCTCTTGAAGGTTTTTCAATCCACTGTGAAGACTCTACCTCTCCTCCTTGAGCTTTAGCTTTTTTTACTGGATTGTAATCAATGTCCATAAATTTTGTAGCATTCTTTTTAGGCCCTTCTCTTTAGGAAGAGGATTTTCTACATCTATACTTTGTTGTGATTCCTCCATACTAAGATTTGATCATTTTTCTAGCTTTGACCTTGCCTCATGGGTGTATGGAGCACAATATATTTCCATCTTCCCTCTAGAAATTACTTGATGTGGGTCATAATTCCATTTTTCTCCTTGTTCCAAATTCAATTCTTGCATCATTTTCTCAATTACTTCTGCAAACTATTATTTACAATAAATGGACCCACTATTCTAGGTAGCTTAAATAAAAAACCCTTTCGAGTTTGAACAAAATGAGTCTGATCCACATTTAAACTGTGTCTAATATAAATTCTAAAGCAAAAAATTTCATAGCTGCAAATACAGGCAACTTGTAAGGTGGAGTTTTTGCTTCATATAGCCTTATTTCTAAACAATCCTCAAAAACATGCCAATCACCAACTCTGAAGTATTTGCTCAACAGAATTAGTGATTTTTCTCGTGAAAGGATTCTGGGAGTTGGCATATTATTTATAATCTTATATACAACTGGCATAAAGGACGATATATAACAGGAAAATCCTTCATTATTTTCCTTCCTTCTAACAATATCAGTCTAATTAAAAACAAATTGCTTATGTTTATTTGGATCAACAACATTTATCCACAAGTTGAAAAATTGATCTACATGATTGTATATCAATAGGTAAACAAGAAAATATGGATATCTAAAATAGCCAGTGATGCTAAAGTTCTCAAATTGGATGTTAATGGAATGTCTAATACAATGTCTAGTCGCATTATCAAATGAAAAAACCAAGAGCCTAGAAATTGATAGTTCTAGTATCATATTCCCCAATGCACTCATGATAACTTAAAGGACTGGTTTAACAGCTTCAGAAAATAAAGTTATAGGAAACTCAGAGGTAGCTCGAGGGAGAGCGGAATCATGAGGTAAGATTAGCCCAAACAATTTATTTTTATCTTCTTAAGAAAGGGTTTGATAAATAGACACAAGACAATCATCAGTGAATATGTGTAGTTCTTATACTCAGGGAAGTTTAGTGCTTGACCGATTAATAGAATATACCTAGAAAAAAAATTCCCCACAGAGTTCATAACGAAATTTCATTGTGGATATGAAGAAGAAATAATCCAATTAATGAATTTTAGAAAAGGATAAAGTGTAAGGAATAATGGCAGTGCCAAGACCAAACTTTATTACTTGAAGGGAGACTTTTGAATCAATTTGACTGAGAAATAGCCTTTGACATACTTCCATGAGGTTTATAAAGCAGTTAGGGTCAAAAATGTCCCTGTCCATATCCATTAACAGAATATGTGTGGTTGACACAGACAAAGTACTTTTCTTAGCCATTTTAAATTTTGTTTTTCAATTAAAAATAGAGGGGGTTGAGTAATATTGTTACTTGGATTATTTTAGAAAAAGGGTGATGTATTTATGAGTCGAAAGCGAGAGAAAATGTGTCTAAAATGATAAGTATGCAATAGGATGAAGAAGATTTTTATTTAATGATGAGGCGGGAAAATGAAGTGATGAGAATATAGAAAAAAATGTACATAAGTGATGAGGTGGAGGATGAGTGAAAGCAGAGGGTGACATGGAAGGAATTACCTGGCATACATGTTGCTCACTCGTTTGTCATTGTGAGTGGTTCAATCTAAAACCATTTTCCTCCCTTGAGGGCTCCCATACTGGTAAATGGTTTTGTCCTGAGTGATGGTGGGGAAGATCTAGGTTGTAGATCTCCTCGATGGTTGTTTCAAAAAAAAAACTCCTCGGGGGATCCTCCCTGCATAAATGTCAAGTTGATTGTGCCATCGAGTTTTAATAGGATGCATCTTGGTCGATGCATGTGATGATGTGTCACCGACCTGCACACTTTTAATCCTTACGCCGCTATGTACATGTGTGGGGTGGCCCACCTTTTGGACTTTGATAGATATGTTCAACTTTATGGAACTTTAACTTTAGCCTCACAAGTTTGGCTCAAAATATAGATATTAGATGGAAAATCAAATACAAGGACTTTAGATCAAATATATATATATATATATATGAAAAAGGCTACAACAATTATTTTGGTTATGTAGATCTTTGTCATCTATCTTAGTCCAAGACATATAGATATGCATATTGTAGTAGTGAACCACAAATCAAAGCGTGTTACGGAAGTTGAGTGTGAGCTACTTCAAAATTGATGCCATACGAAATGATGCAATATAATTTAGCGATGCCACTTTAGAATATAATGGAAAACCATGGGAAATGTGAGCCTCTAAAGAATAAATTATTCACCTCAGATATTTGATATGAGTCTCCTTAGAATGATGGATGTGGTTATTAGAACTATACGAACCTTCAAAGAAATATGGGATCAACTCTTTGGGTTGACTTCATAGATGTACTTAGTTCTACCAATACGAATGCTTTATTAAAGCCATAAGATAACTCTCAAATGACCATTAATCAATATTGTTGAACCTTGGAGTAAGGAAAACATAATACAAGATCTACTTCTACAACACTTTGCAGAAGCTTAATCGAATTAAGCAAGATCAATAGAACACAACTAACTGAGAATGAGAAATCAATCACACATAACACAAAAGAAATAACTCGGGGAAAGCCTCAGCCTAAAACCCCAACTTTGTATTATCATACAAGTGGAAATATAGTCCAGATTACAAAAAGAATCAGCCCTAAAGCTATCCTGATCTCTCTGCAATCCCTTTGCTGCTCATAGATAGTCAAAGGCCTCTCTCAACCTTCTCCTCTACCCTCCAAGCCTCATATTTCTTTGCGCAATTTTCCTTGGGGTCCAGTGCAACCACTTGTGTGAATTGGCCTCTTCACACACTCACTAACCTCTGGTCTAACTGCGCAATCTTGAAGGATATAAATCCTTCTTCATGGATGAGTTTCCTTTATAGGAAAAATCCATCCAACTGATAGTACATTATCCATCCTCTGATCTCAACTAAGTCTCTATCTGAACTGACATGCATGAGTTATTCGTGAGAGAATATTCAGTTATCTGAAGTGCAGCAGTTATATGCAAGCATGCATTAACTAACTGAACTCACATTAATTTAAACAAACTGTTTAAATCAATCTAACTGGACTTGACTCAGTTAACTGAGCCAACTAATTACAACTCAAATTAGAACTCATCCTTATCTCTTTAACTGATGGATAAATTCCTCAAGTCATCGAGAAACTGTTGCATGTCCTCACATAGACTTCATGTTTGATTTTTCACAAGTAATTAACTCATGGTGAATTTATTTACAAATTTTCAAACATCTGTTAAGTTCAAATTCGAATTTTACTTCCTATTTTTAGTCCAGGGACTGACTAAAATAGGAATCCATACGAAACTGCTAAAAATAGCAAGGTTATTTTTAGCACTTCCATTTTTCATTCCATGTTGCTCAATCCAGCACTGGTACCCAAACTGCTATTTATAGCACTTCTATTTTTAGCATTTCTTTTTGCTATTTTCAACACTCCTTCTCAACAAGAAAGGCATTCAACTTGAACCCGATCCTGTACCTTTCGAATGTTCTGCATGCAACACTTCTCCCAAGTGTGGTTTCTCCAGCAACTCTAGAAACAAAAAAAACTCTCAACTGACCTCTTTGTTGGGCTAGAAACATACTTTGATGTTGAAGCTTTACCTGCTGTTGACAAGTGCTCCCTCTCTGACCTCTGAGTTGCTACAACACTCCATGCATCTCGCACCATTGCACACCTCTCTGTGCCATCCTACACTGGTGCAACACTCTTGTGCCTCTCGCATTGCTACAGCTTGATAGCTCTACACAGTCTTGGGACTCCTGCACTGTAGCTCTCTCTACTGCTCCATCTGCATCTGTCTCTACCCACTCATCCAGTCCTACTACTCCTCATCAAGGCTCCCATAGCAAAGTCGAATCAAAGAGGTTAGGTACCTCAAGGATCCTACCCCTATCCCATCCTTCTTGGGACTGTCACTCCACAACGCCCCACCTCCTACCTGGAGGTATGGATGCATGTGATCCCTCTGCCCACTTGGCTTGAAATTTCCCCCTACTGGAGGTCTATGCATGAGTGGATGCCTCCACTCTGTCTCCTCTCGACTTCTCCACAACCTCCTGAAGTTGCTTCACCAATCGTGGCTCCTCCATAATGGTCTGAGACTTCTCCTGTGGCTGCATGTTGAGAGGTAATGTACTCTCCCTCTCAACCACCAAGTCTCTGTCAAGTGCCTTGCTCCTCAAGGCTTTGCATGCATATTGAACCTCAAGAGCATACAGGTTCTTGACTCGTGAACCGATATGCTTCACCTGTCTAGTGATGATGTGTCTAAGGAAAACCTTTCCCTTACTGAAGACTACATCATGGCCTCTGTCTCCTAGCATCGCGATCGACACCAAATTTCTCTTCAGTCCTGGTACATACTTGACATTGATCAAGGTAATGTGAGCTCCATGCTCCCTCTGAAAAATAACAGTGCCTACACTTGAGACACTATACTTTTCATCATTACCCATCGCTATGAGTATCTGGAGATCTTTCTCCTCCAAAGTACTGAAGAAACTCTTGTCGTCGGTCATGTGGAAAGAAGCTCCACTGTCCAGAAAGCAACCACTTCACACCATGGATAAAATTGTGCATGCGAATAGTGTGAAATTCAACTCAAAATGTGAGGCCAGTGCCTCACCTTTTGATCCTTCCATGGATCCCTTCTTGGATTTCCTTAGTGGACAATTTGTAGCAAAATGACCCACCTCATGACAACGAAAGCGACAAACTTTTGATTTGTCAAACTTCTTCCCACCTTGGAAAGAACTGGATTGGAAAACAGAATCCTTCTCCTTCCCATTCTTCGCCTTACTCACTAAGGCGCAGTTTTGTTCATCCTCCATGGATGAAGAACCATCTTTGGTGCTTCTTCTTATCTCCTCCTGCATCAGATCTGACCAAAGTTGTTCCCAATCTGGCAGTTTCTCTCTTCCATTAACCGAGTCCTGGTAGCTATGCCAAATCTTAGGAAAACCGAGGAGTGCAAGACTCACCATGTCATCATCAGTTGTCGTGATGCCTACACTTCCAAGCTCATCCTTGCATTTGGTGAGCTTGTTCATATACGTAGAGATCGTGTCGCCCTTTTCACACTTGATCTTCTGAAGCTTGTCCTTCAGCGCCAGCTTCCTCTGATCGCTGCTATTCTGATATAGATCTTTCAATGTTTTCCACATTGAAATTGGTGTCTCCTTCCCATGGACACTCAAGACTATGTGGTCTTGAACTCCCTCTAGAAGAATCCTCCTTGATCTAGCCACACATTTCCTCCATTCTGCCAATTTAGTAGTATCAGTCGGCTTGGGGACTTCTTGATCAAGGAAGTCCTTTAGACTGTTATCCTCCAATACTGCTTCCATGCGATCCTTCCAAGCTATATAATTTGAACTACCATCAAAGGCATATTCGAGTCTTAAACCATTGAACACCATAGGTGAAATAGAGATGTAATAAGAACTCGATTTCTATATTCAGGAATCACAAACTTCGAACTTCTCTCGTCTTGTATATTGTTCTTCCTTGATCTCCTTTTCTCTGATACCATGTAGAAATTCCCACTTTAGATCAACAGATTATGCAATATACTAAAACACAATACAAGATCTACTTCTACAACACTTTGCGGAAGCTTAATCGAATTGAGCAAGATCAAGAGAACACAGATAACTGAGAATGAGAAATCAATC
>APFE030196507.1:0-24286 GCA_000404065.3 Pinus taeda
GTCTTCTCTCTGATAGTTCCTGCTTCCACTTGGAGAATGAAGATCTCTTACTCATCCCTGGTCGAAAATGGAGTGGCAAGTGTCAGAGGGGAAGCTTCTAAAAGATTCCATGATCTTCCACCTTACATTTTTGTCCCTGCCATTTGTCCATTCCCGACCATCGCACCCTACAGAGGAGCCAAACAGTATGCATCGCACCCTGTACATTGGGAAGGTGAGATGCATTGCACCCTCTGCATGGAGCTTTCAGTATGGTCCAGTTTTGACCATTTATGAGTAGGTTTTAGTGGAGAACTTCTGGGAGATGACGTAATAATTTGACCTTGTTCCTTTAGGCAGTGAAGCAACACTTTTAGGGACTTAAGAGCCCTCAGTTTATGGACATTTATGATTGGGGTTGAAGTGCCCAAAAATGTCTATAACACTCCTAGACTTCCTTTTCTGGCAACGTTGAATTTGCCAGATCTCACGAAATTGACAAATGATCCAATCAAATAAAATCCGGCCTGGCCTCCGGTCCCAACCAAACTTCCATCAGACATTCCAAAGTTCGAGGAGAAGGCCGGTGAAGACCCAGGTGACCATGTAACCACATTCCATTTTTGGTGCTCATCAAAATCCCTCATCGATGACTCAGTTAGGTTGAGACTTTTTCAACGCAAATTAACTGGCATTGCGGCCAAGTGGTATATAGAGTTGCTAGGGAGTAGCTTTACATCTTTCACCAATTTGGATAAATTTTTTCTAAACCATTTCCAGTTTCCCATCCGTTATGATGCCAGAACTAAACTTCTGGCCAATTTCTGTTAGGATACAACAACTCACATTTTTTTTATCATATTCAAGAATGGAGACGGAGAAAGAGGCTCATTAAAGCTAAAATTCCACCTAAATACTGTCTCAAATGGTTTTTGAAATCGTTACAACCTGAGATTTCCAAGGATGTCTCTCTGTCCAGAGTCTATTCTGAAGAACAAGCTATTTTTAGGGCCCAACAGTTAGAATTGATTTACTCTCAATCTGGGATCCTTCAGAAAATCTTGCTTGATGCTCCTGGGACTAAGGTTGAGATAGCCAAATCGAAGCCAGGTCCTCATGTGGATGGTATTGTTAGATCCATAGACACCAATGCCGTGAACCTTTTGAGTCAATTGCAGCAGTTGTCTTTACAAAATGCTTCTACTAATCAGGTCACATTATCTAACTCTTCGTCTTCCAAATCCTCTTCCATTAATGTCATCCAATCTTCCAACCGTAAAGAAAATCAAAATTCCAATCGGAAGAAGAAAGTATGAGGTAAGAAGAAGAGTCAAGATGGGAAATTCGACACAAACAAATCCAGCAATAGTGCTGGTGGGGGTGGAAATGAGTCTAGAAAGAAAGTCAAGTTTCCATGAAAGCTGTGTAGTGGAGACCATTTGACTCATATCTATCTAAAAATTCAAGATGCCTAGTGCTTGTTAGGGCAGCAAGGTACTTCTAGCTCTTAAGCTGTGTTAACCAACCCTTTCCCCCAAGGGCAACAACTGCTTTCTGGCGCGAATTCAAATCATGGTACCTCTATAGGGGGCAACCAGGAAGGGGATAAATTGTCAAATGTTTTCATGATGGATTTCCATGCTAATGTGGCCACACAGTCACGTGATTATGGTGAAGGTGAAACATCCAAGTACAAATCTACTCCTGGAACTACCGACCATCATATTGAGTGACCCCCTGCCAAGACTATACCTCGGATACCGAAAGGTTTCGCTAAACGCGCGACTATCAATCCTAATGCTAGGGCCGCCCAAAATTACTCCATTGTTGAGGATTTGGCTTAGAGTCCATGCACTATGTCCACTTTAGAGGTTCTCTAGTTGTGTCCAATGCAACAAAGTGCTTTACTTTCGGTGATAGGGGCAGTTGATCCAAATAATTCTTTAGTGCTCACTTTTGACTTGCTTAATGTCAAAAAGTGACTCCCTCATCATATGGATTTTCAAATAAGTTCTACTTACCAGAAAACTAATATTTTCCGATGGTTATAAATGAGGGAGCTTCCACATGTGTCATGTCTATGTCATGTTGGAAGACCATTGGATGACCTTCGGTTGTTCCTTCACCTACCCTCTTGACAGCATTTGATGGTCATTCTCATAGGCTATATGAGATTATCCCGACCTTTCCTATATGTGTTGCAGGAAAGGTCGTTAATATCGAAGTAGAAGTCATCGATGCTAACCTAGATTACAATCTCCTCTTAGGAAGGAATGGATATACGAAATGGATGCCATTGTTTTGACTCTATTCCATATCATTTGCTTTCTTCATGAGGGGAAAATTGTTAAGGTTGATTGGTTGGATTATTCTCCAGTTGATCCTCATGCAACTTTATATTCTACTATTCCCTTAGTGGATAACCCTTGTCTGCTTACTGAGAATCTAGGAGTTGGGATGTACTCTTCATTGATGGGTACTTTTGATATTCCCCCTCCTATAGCTAGAATAGATACAATTTCATCCTCCAATGAGCCTTTATGGAAAGAGTTTGCTCAAGCTCACTATTTTTCGGATCCTGGGACCTTACCTTCATCTGCGACCACATCAGATGAAAAGAAGGTGGGTGGAATAGAATCTCCTATGTCTGCAGCAGAGCCTAGATGTCAATCTATCGATAACTCTGCAGTCAACCATTCTACTCCTTTCTCTGAGGAGGAGTTAGATGGTGATGTGGCCCCTACTGGGACCCTTGATTCCACTTTTTCTTTGGACTACATAGATACACTTTTTCCATTTGACGAAGCAATATTCGAAGCAATGACGGTTGTAGATTGACCATCGGAAGATTTACAACATCATTTATTTGTCCATCATCCCTTGCATGAAGTCGAATCTAGGTCCTCCAATCTGACTAGCGATGTTTGTATGGTTCCTTTGGCTCCAACACAGTTATCTACCGAAGGTAATATATTGATTGGTTCATTGACTTTACCTATAAACATCCCTAGCAACAAGTTGGCAGAGCCCCCTGATTGGCTCTACCTTAAGAAGTACTTTGCTTAGCAGTTAGGCAATGGCTTCTTTGTATATTTTGTATTTTTGTACATATCTCATCGGGAGTTTTTGATATTGACACTTTTTTATCTGTTGTGGCAGGTGTTGATGGATGACTTGGTCTATTTTGGATTCACCGATGGTGCTAGTTGGAACACTTGGAACCTCGCTTCTGCAGCTTGGGTGATCTACTATCCAACTGGTCAGTTGATGGTGTCAAGGGGTGTATGCATTGGTCCTACATCAAATAATATGGTTGAGTATACTGCCATCATTAATTTACTATTCAAAGCTATTTCTTATGGAATCAATTCATTGGTAGTCTATCTTGATTCATAACTGATAGTGTCACAATTGAATAACATTTATCGGGTCAGGGATCCATGTTTATATCGCTAGTATTTAAGGGTGAGGTTGTTGCAAAAATCATTTACTTACATTAATTATTTTCACATTCCAAGATTTCATAATTGGATAGTAGATTCTATCACTAATCAAGCTTTAAATTGGCACATCATTCATTCATCACAATAAAATTAAGCATCAAAAAGTCAAAATTGTATATATCTACATACATACATACATACATACATACATACATATATATATATATATCATAAAACATCCCGAGTGTACATAAGTATGTCCAAAATAATATACAAAAATTGGGACTTAAATGCCCAAAATCGTGTCTAGTACATTTATTGCCCTTGCTCAGGATGAGTGGCTAAGTATGCGACTAGTGCTTTGACCACACGCCTAAGAGTGCGAACCTAGTCTCGTGGCATTCCAAACACATGACGCTGCATGTCTATAGGGAGATCCTCTATAGCCTCCATCAGTACTTGGTGAGTTAGTCTCACCAAGTGATGTTGAACTGTGTGTAGGAGTCACTCTGTATCAGCAGCCACCTCTTCGGCACCTCAGTCACGATGTCCATGCTGTGGGAACCCATCTCGTCATATTGGCCCAATATTTGGAATATGATCATTACATTAGTCATTTGAATCCCATCAAAATATTTTTCAAGTTCATTTTAATATTTGAAAAAATCATAAAAATCATAAAATCAAAAACATTTGTTACCTATATCGCCCCATGTCGTGGCTGGTGGTAAAGCTAGATCAGGATCTCCTCAGAAGTCCAAGCCAGCATAAGGGTAATCATCCACTGCAATGATCTACTGCTCCCACTAGGAGAAGAAGTCATCGTCAAAAGTAGTCTGTGGTATGTCCCCACCTCCTAGTCATTTCATTAGATCAACCCACCTGCCCATCCATGGATCTCGTGGGATACTAATCAAAACTGATACTCTAGGGCTGAGTGTTGAGATCTTCTCAAAAAAGAAAGAGCACAAAATTGTTCCATACCCAAAGTTTTTGGTATGGCCCTTTTTGATAGATGTAAGTTGGCTCTTCAAGTTGGTGAGAAGAGGAGTACACCAATCAAATACTATGGTGAGACAGTCTACTTCCAAGCTCATGGAAATACATGAAGCTTGGTGTAAGGAATTTGATCCATTCACTCTGGCTATAATGAACAGGATGATCCTCAATGATAAACTCTCCACATGCTTGATTGGAATTTGGCTTCCAATCTTTTCTGGATGACTCGGGCAATATATATGCACATAGTCCTCAATAGAAAGGCTACCTCATGATTGGCCCATAGAATGTACTACTATTCCCCTCCGGGAAAGGCCTTTGATGAAATAGATATCCTCAATCTCTATCTTCAGTGGCATTTGATCAATCATGAATGAGTCATCCTCGATGCTCCAGTAGTGAATGAGCATTTTGAGCAAGCGAGTGTTTGCCTTCATATTTGGCATTTTGAATAACTTTAGCAAATCGCATCCTCTTAAGGCATCCAAGGCCTGTGGATCGTTCATAACCTCATCATCCACTGTGGCATGCTCCCTTTCCCTCCAAGTGACTTGCATCCAGAAGAAAAAACAAGTTTGGACCGTTAGTTTTTTGTTGTGAAGTTTAAATGGCATATACACGGGTCTGTTTCATACACAGTTGTGTCTAGGGCCTACATATACGTAGGTTGCATATAGCCAACCCGTGTATATGCCGCGACAATTTTTTTTACATAAATTCAACGGTGAAACTTGAATTAAAATTCTTAAAGCCAATCATAAATGAATGCAAGACAAGTTTAAGGGTTACTTGGTGATTTTGGGAAGATTTGAATGGTTGAATTCAACAAATGGCAAAGCTTGCTTCTTTTTCTCCACTCCTTGTGCTCTCAACTCAAACGGTAATAATGGTGAGTTAAAAAACTATTTTATAAGCTTTGAAAATGTCAAATTTTTTCAAAACTTGATTTTGTTTTGTCTCATGTAACTTTTAACTTGGGAGCTTGGAATGTTGAGAATGGTTTTATTTTCAGGACATTTTGGATGCTTTTTTGACAGTTTCGAGTCGGTTCCATGCTTGTAGACCCGTCATGGCAGGTATCATTTTCTAACTAGAATATAGGTTAGGGAAGCCATTTTTCTATTGCATTATGCATACTAGCCTCCATTTGTCGATATACTTGCCATAGGATCGATCCCATTGTGTTATGGTTCGTAAACCATCTTCACTCACTGATTTTTTAACCGTGGCACGATGGTAGAGCCATCCTTTTCATGGTCATTGTAGTTAGCACCTCACTAACATTGGTTGCCCATGCTGCTTCATTAAGTAGGCTCGGGAGTCCTTTGTAGTCCCGCCATGATTTATGCGATGAAGACTCATTCTTCTTTGCTTCTTCACTTCGTTCTGGCCTTATACCCTAGAGACTCCTTCATGTTGAGTTGTACTACTGCATTGCATATTGACCGTTTGCACCTCTTGGCCTTTAGCCAACTTCACTTGGGCTCGTGTTTAAGCCAACTTTTGACCATGAAATTTGCAAAATCAAACTTGCATCCCCTTGACTTCTGTAACTTGACACACCTTGACCCGTGAAGGAACACACCGTAGAGTGTCTTTGACTAGTTTTTGCCTCCCTGCATTGAGCATAGGATTGTTCCATTCCCAGGAACTAGATCATTTGATTCACCGACACTCATTCTTTCCACTGTACTATAACATTCTTTTATTCTTTTTCTAGCTTAATGAAAAAGACAAAAAAAAAAATATTTTCCAAAAAAAAGAGAGGGAACGAGACAATATTTCCATTTATTGTTGGCAACTAGAGTCAGTCATGTCTCCCTTGAACAAAACACTCAAAACAAAGTCTCCTCCATTTGGGTGGGATTTAGTTTGACTTAGATACGCCTTAACCTTTTTATTGAGTCAGTTCTCCTCCAATTGGTTATCTCTTCCAATCATATGGAGAGTTCGTTCATGCCTCCTGCATGATGAACTTATACAAAGTCATCATATGCTACCACATAATCATATGCTACCACATAGTCATCATTGAGTCGTGCTTTTGTTTAAGGGAAGCTAGCCTGAGTCGGCCTCTCTGCAGTGTCTCTTGACTCATTTTTCAGTCAGAAGTCCCTGGTTGTCAGTGTCTTGTCTATCATCACATCAGTTATATTGGTCCTTTACTCATGCTAGTTTGAGAAGGTCTCCATTGACTTCTTGCTGGCAGGTCTTGTCCTATTGACGACGACATCTTGTTCTGAGGATAGACCTAGAGTCGCACCCTGGCCCTATTTTCATTATTGATAGGTAATATTTTGCTCAGCATCGATCACTATCATGGGTCTTTGACCGAGTGGCTTCCCTTGTGTTCGACATCAGCTTACACTATCACACATTGTGATTCGTGTAGTACCTTGGTTTCCATTGACCCTATTGGTGGATACCTCACCTCTTCTTTCATTATTGGTTGGTTCAAAGGGTTCTTTTTGTATGCTAGCCACATCTTGTGTACACTGGAAACATGCTTTGGTTGGGTTACTACATCTTTTTCATCTGATTTCTTCCACATTATTGGCCTACGGGTTATACTCGTGCTAGACTGATGAAGGATACCTTAATGCCTTCCTTCTAGCAGATCCTTCGCCATCGACTACAACTCATTGCTCTGGGGCAAAGGTCTAGAGTCCATTTGGTAGTACCTTGGGGTTTGCAATCATTAGTGGCATATCCTTCGCTATCGACAGTGGGAAACCATCATTGTCTCCTGATTGATAGATTCTTATAGGTGTTTGACTTCAGCTCATCTATTCGCACTTGTGAGATTGTACTGGGTACCTTGAATCTCATCATCATTATCGGTGAGTAGTCTTGTGTTTGTTAACGATATACATTAATGACCTGTAATCAAAAGATTTCTCACATGGTTGACTTCATATCATTTATTCCCATTATGTATAAATGTACCACGGCAGTCGGTGAAGACCTCGGGTTGCATCAACATTCATTGGTTCACTTGGCAGTGGCTCCTATTGCTGCTATTTGATACCATTCCACCTTATATGTTGCAATCATTCATGGCAACATTCTATATGCTGGCACCTGAGTTTGCAGTGTAGTGCCATCTTATTCCATCATGCTCATTTGGTACTATTGGGATCAGTCTTTGATATCAGTGATCAACTTCATCCTTCAGCATCATTAACATTCTTATATGTGATATTCAGACATGTACATGTTCGATCATATCAAATGATCCATTATGTATTTCCAGTCTTCTATACTTGTATACTCAATGGATCTGCCTGTACATGATATGCGGACATGCTTTAATTTCTCTAAGCATGGGTATGCCTACCTCAAACACTATTTCTTTCTGATCTCCTTTTGTGGCTTGACAGGTTGAATTCTGGTGAAGTCCTTCTTAGTTTTTGACAGGTTTCCTTTCCATGTACTTACTTAATACATTTCGGCCATCATGTACCCCTTCTGACCTCATATATTAGGGGGCATCTGTTATAGCTCCAAATCTCACTCTTGATATTTGTGATGCTACATTTATGGCCTAGGGCAACCCCTCCTTCTAGACCTGGTCCAAATACTTAAGAAAAAGTGTTTTACTCCCTATATGTGACATTTCCCTCAGCTAAACACGTGTGTACATGGGTCTGTGTATACCCAACCCGTGTATATGTCTTAAAACACTTAAAAAATTAAATCTCCTTAATTTTGGCTGGAGATCACGGGTTTTACCTATTGATTACCTATTAGTGCTCGTGGCCCAACTGTTTCCAACGAATTCCCAACTAAAAAACTACTTTGGGAGAAGTATAAAAAGGATTCAATGGGAAGGCCTAAGGGAGGAGAAAATAGAGAGAAAAGTCACCCTGTTGAGATCATCCCTGATCAAGTCTGAAAATCCTTGTGCTTCCAACACTTCCCCCATCACAGGAAACCCTTGTTTCCTTGAGTTATGATGTCATTTCACTAGTTGAGACATCTTTGTGTGAGTCATGGAAGGAGCCTTTTGAAGACTTGGGATTGGATGAATCTGAAGGACGGTTCCACTTGGAGCCTACAAGAGGAAGATTCAGGTGATATCATTCCTTGCTTTGTTTTAGTTGTCTACAATAAAGAAACATTTGCCTTGTTACCGAAATCAATCTTCTTCTTGCTTATGATGTTGTTTATGGTTTGCATATGAATAGTTATTTCCATGTACAACTAACCATCTTTCAATATGTTATGAAGTTGATTTCTATATGATACTTGGTCCATATATTTCTATGCTTTTTTGAATTGATTTTTTTGCAGGTTCAAGGATCGAAAGGAACTCTAAGAGGGTTTGGACCCTGGATGGATCTACCTGAACAAAGGACCCCCAAGTACACCTCTCTTCGCATAGTTTGCTTGTTTAAGTATCATGGCTATGTGGAATGCTTGTTGTTTACTGTAGATACCCCCACTCTGCTAGGGTGTTTAACCAAAAACCTAGGGGACTTTGTCCCTCAACACATATTGGAGGGAGTACGAGACCATATTGTCTCAAATATCCACAAGAAAGAGACTCTGCATGCAATGTGGAAAGCATTGATAAATTTGTCTTAGAATAGTAAACTTCGAAATATCAAGATACAAAAGAATGAGACCATTCCACAGTACCTGAGAATGTTCACACAATGCCGTGATGAACTTGCTCAAGTTGGTGTTACTATAGTAGAGCATGATTTGGTTATCCTATCCCTTATGGGCCTTCCTAAGAGGTGGAACAACTACCAAGATTTGGTAAATGGGAGAGAGAAACTACCAAATTGGGAACGCCTATGGCCTTATTTGGTACGAAAGGAAATAAGGTGGAATACCAGAGACAAGACTTCATACAAGGGAGAGGATGAAAAAAATTGTGCTTTGGATGGAAAGGTAAAGAAGGGGAAAGGGAAGAAATCCCAATCCAAAGCAGAATACAATCAAGGGGGCAAGAAGAAAGAATTGTCTAGAATCAAGTTCTTTCACTGTCATGAATTTGGTCACTATACTAGAAAGTTTCCACAAAAGAAGACAAGAAAGAATACCTCATGAGGAGAAGTAGGTGAAGCTATGGCTTCACAGTTTGAGCTTGAATTTACTCTCATTGCATGTATGATCAACATAGTGATGGGGAGCATGTGGTTCTTGGAAAGTGGTGCCTTGTTCCATATAATAGGGAGTATAGTCTTCTTCAGTGATTTGGAGGAGAAGGATCTCCATATGCCCATTCATATGGGAGATGATGGAAGTTACAATGCAACCAAGATTGGTTAAGTCAACGTTCAGAGGGAGTTGGTCTCCCCTCTCAAACTCAAGGATGTGATGTTTGTTCTGGGTCTAAATATGAATATTGTCTCCATTGTAGTTTTGGAAGATCATGGTTATGATGTGATATTAAAAAAACTTAAAGGAATTCCTGAGACACATAGCCATGGGATAGGTGAAGCAGATCAGGGTTTTTGTGAAGAACCTATACAATTTAGATGTGGAGGATTGTGATTCATTGAGCACAAAGGTAGATAAGGTGTAGTGTTGCAATGTCAGTGAAATTTGGTATAAAACACTTGGCCATTTACATCCTAGCGCTTTGAATATCATGCTGCAGATAACCACAAACCTCCCATAGGAGCACTAGAGAAACAAGATACATGCAAAAAGTGTACCTTTGGGAAGTACGAAAAAGCCAGTTTCCATGATCGAGATAGCAAAGCACATGCACTCCTTGAAAGGATCCACTTTGATGTTTGCAGACCTTTCTTGATAGCCTCCACTGTCAGGCACACATATTTTTTCATCTTGATTGATGGATTCTCAAAGAAGTGTTGTATCTTCTTCATGCAGAAGAAGGATGAGACATTATCCAAGTTCATAAAATTAAAAACACTAGTCAAGAAAGAAAATGAGAAAGAAGGTGATGGATCTTAGGGTGATAATGGAGGTGTGTATGTGTCAAATGAGTTTAAAAAATTATGTACAAAATAAGGCATTTGACGAGAGTTAACAACACCACACAACCCACAACATAATGGGGTGGCTGAGAGGAAGAATAGTAGTATTGTGGGATCAGTGAGGGCAATGTTGCATGATGAAATCCTACCTCTGCACTTTCAGGCTGAAGCATGCAACACAATGGTCTAATTACATAATAAGAGTCCTCATCAGATTCTTGGCATGCTTACACCAGAGGAAGCTTTCTTGGGGAGGAATTCGGATGTGTTACACTTCAGGAATTTTGGAGCCTCTATCTACTTCCATGGACTCTCCAAAGAATCAAGGAAGAAGCTAGAGTTGATAGCAGAGTTGGGGGTATTTGTGGGTTACACAAAAGCTCCCCACAACTACCATGTGTAATTGACATTCCTCAAAACGAAATTTGTCTGAAGGGATGTAAAATTTGATGAAGACAACTCCATGCAGTGCTCTCTTGAGAGGGATCTTCAGATCCCACCAGAGGAGGATATTTTATCTCCAAAGGAGGAGCCTTCAGATGTTGTGGAGCAGCCACAAGTTGAGGAGCAGAGAGTGGAGACAATCAATCAAGAAAAACCATCTAGAGAAGGTAGGAAAAGGAACATAGAAGCTAAGAGACTTGTGCACGATGCGAGGGAGAATATGGGTGCTCCTTTAAATCAACGCAAGTAGAGAAGGTCACTAGATTGGTACACTAGCTACATGGCTCTAATGAATGAGCTTGTAGAAATCGAGTCATCCTCTTTTAAGGAAGAAGTAGAGAAACTAGTGTGGGTTGATGCAATAATGGAGGAGTATGAATCCATTGTAAAGAACATTATTTGGGAAGTGGTCCCAAGGCTAGCAGACAAACCAGTTGTGGGTCTGAGATGGATCTTTGAGGTGAAACATGCATTAGATGGAAACATAGAAAAGTACAAGGCCAGATTTGTGGCCAAGGGGTACTCTTAGGTTTAGGGGATTAACTATAAGGATACCTTTTCTCCTATAGCAAGGTACTCATCCATTAGATCAATCCTTGCTCTAGCTACACAAAAGGGGTGGAAGATCCACCAAATGGATGTGAAAACAACATTCCTCAATGGATTCATTGAGGAAGAGGTGTATATCGAGCAACCAAAGGGCGTCGAGACTTTTGATCAAGAGTCTCAACTGTGAAGAATCAATCGCGAATTGTATGGTCTCAAGTAATCACTCTGTGCTTGGTATAATAGGATTGATAGCTATCTCACTGATTTGGGCTTGGCCAAAAGTGAAGCAGATATAAACCTCTATCATATTTTGGTAGAAGGTAAATTATTGATTATTGTCTTATATGTTGATGACTTGATTTTGACAGGTGATGAGCAATTGATCATATATTGCAAGGAGGACCTTCCAAGAGAGTTTGAAATGAAGGACATGGGTCTCATGCATTATTTCCTTAGATTGGAAGTATGTCAAGGTGATGGGGAACTTCTTGTCTCTCAGGGAAAGTATGTCAACAAGATACTTCAGAAGTTCCACAATGGAAAGATGAAAACCCATGGAGACACCTCTAGCGAGCAACTGGAGGAAGGAGGATGCCACTTTAGGTGAGGAAGTGGATGCTACTATTTACCGAAAATTGGTGGGTTCACTAATGTATGTTATGAACATAAGACCATATATGTGCTATGCAGTCAACCAATTGAGCCAATCTATGGTTAGGCCAACAAAACTGTTTTGGAGGGCATCTAAGCATGTTTTGCGGTACCTCAGAGACACCACCCAATTCGGACTATGGTACATACAAACATAGGGAGTGATGATATGTGGCTTCACAGATGCAGACTGGGTAGGGAGTCCATCAGATCGAAAGAGTACATCAGGTGGAATTTTTAGTGTTGGGTCTACAACGGTTTCTTGTTATAGCAGGAAGCAAAGATCTGTGGCACTCAACTCGGCAGAAGTAGAATAAATGGTTGCAAGTCAAGGAGCATTTGAGGAAATCTAGATGAGAAAGATACTTGTTGGATTTTTTGGTCAGATGATGGATCCAACTGTGATTTACTGTGATAACCATAGTTGCATCAAACTCTTTGAAAATCTTGTTTTTCACGATCGATCCAAGCATATTGATATCTGGTATCACTATTTACGAGATTGTGTGCAGAGGCATATTATGTTGTTGCAATACATTTCGATAGAGGCACAAAATGTTGATATTTTGACAAAGGCCTTGTCAAGAGGGAATTTTGAGTTCCACAAGTGTGGGATATGGGTGTTTGATAATCTATTTCATTAAGAAAAGTCTTTAGATAGAAATCACATAAGAGAAATTTTTGGTCGACTTGTTTCAAACCAACAAGTGTGGTTAAATCCAATTATGTTTAATTTTTCCTTTATGTGATTTTTATTATAGATGGTGAATTAACTTCTGCAAATTAGTATATTAGCTTCAAGTATTGTGATTTAGTAATTTCTATGCACAATTTTGAATCTACACATTAATTTCTACAGGAAATACTTGTAAATCACGTACAAAGAGCTAACACGGATGATAGAACATGAAGAAATATGAACGAAAGCGAAAAGTAATTTGCATGCATGAGAAATTGAGCATGCAAACTAGGAGTGCGCACTTTCAAAGCATGAAGGAATATACAAGGTTATTCAAGGCTTTGCAGTGCACTAATGTGCTCAAGCAAGAGGAAATAAATCATCAAGGGTCCACTGTCATAATTCAAAGGGACTAAGAAATGGGTTGAGAAGTCTTCAGGCCTTCACAAAGCACCCATGCGTTCAAGTAAAAGTAGGGTTCATTATCGCTTGGCAAAGGGCTAAAGGAAGATGCTTTGTGTCTTCGTTACGTACTGATGTGCTCAAAGAAGTGATCTCAAGAGGAAAGCTTGATTAATCCGAGCACATTTTTGTAGGCTGATTGGGCTTCAATATCAAGATGTGTGCTATACCTATTGGAAGCTCATAAACAAGTTTGAACAACAATATTTGATGCTAAGATGAGGAAAAGAAGGATCTCCAAGGCTTTATAACTATTGTTGCATTCAAGGTGGAATATGAAAGGTTTGAAGAATGTGAATATTTTATGCATGCAACAGAAGTTTAAAACTTGCAAAATGAAGATTCAACATAAACACCAACAAAAAAACTAAAAAACAAACGATTGATAGCAAGAAAATAAAAAATGGAAGTGAAATCATGAAAGGCAATGAAGAGATTTGACATGCAAAACTTACTTGATGCATTGGTTGATGAAGAGACTCTTGATTTTCAGTTGTGTGCCAAACTCATATGGAATGATTATGTAAGAAGAAGAATAGAGTTGATTTTTAAAAAATTACATGCAAAATTTATTCATGCATGAGCGCTAGTTTTCGTTGCATGAAAGGATTAGTTAAGAGAATTTAAGTGGGCTCCTATTTCCTAAGAGTGCACCCACATGCAACGAGATGGCACATGCATGCATCTATGAAGGGAACATGTCTTTGTCAGTATGGAGTGCACTCATGGAGGGCACACTTTTTTAGCATGAAGGAGTGCACTCAAAGAGGGTGCACTTCTTTGTCCTAAAGGAGTGTGCTCAAGTTGAGCACATGTCTTCACCAAGTTGGAGTGTGCTTTTCATTGTTTGGGTGTTTTTCTTGCTTTTTTGTGCTTTTGAGTGTCTTTTCGAGTGTTTGTATGGTGAAAAGGAAAGTTTCTAAGTCAAGAAATACCATTATTTCACCTAATCATGGACTAAATAACTCAAGCACTTATAATGGTTAAGTTACGATGCTTAGGAAACATTGAATGAGGAGGGTGATAAACTAGGGGAAAATACACAGATATTGGATAAAAAAACATAACAACTCAAGGGGGCTTGAAAAAATAGTTATTGTAGGCTCCAAAATTGACATAGGAAAAACAATTGGAGGGTTGTGATCACAGCAACAATAGATTGACAAGCCATCATCAAGCATCAACATCTTAACCAACATTGCTAATCTCAAAAATAGCAAGGCCTTGACTAACAAGCTCTAACTCTCCACTAGATTAGAGAATAATATTGGGAGGCATCCATTTGTACACCATCACCATAGTGTTATATATCTGATCCAAAATTATAAGATAATAGAAAGAAACCCAAGAAATAATAAGATCGAAATAGATAGAAATGCTTCTTTATTGATCAAAACCCTTAAGGTAGGGCAACACCATACATTCACTCCTTAAGGAAGGAGAACACTCCACAAGCCATATGCTTGTTCATACAATAATCCTTCACACCTCTCAATGGGGAATCTCTAGCTTCTATATAGGCCTCATACATACAATACCATGGGTCATTGCCATGGTTCCTTCAATACCATCTATCTAATACCATGGGCCCATTACATTATTACTAACTACTTGTGGTCCGTTACATGATACGGGTTAACCACCTTATTTATTACTATGGCCCATCCCATTATTACATTATTCCCTTGGGTACCTCCCTTTGTACCCCATATTATCCCCCCTAGGTATATAACATTCCACCCCCCTTAACATGTTTCGTCCCCGAAACATGGAAAGAACACAAATATTAAGATCTACTCAAAAGAGTAGTCCACTGGTACCATGCACATGCATCTAGCCATCCAAGGGAAAGGTGAACCCTCGATCTCACTGGTGCCTCACTCGCTTGAGATGGAAGTTGACCTTGGCAGCTCTTCTGTTTTGATGTGTAGTAGGTGTATCTTCGCTCCTCTCTATCTATCATTCGGGGATTGTTGTCCTTGTGGCTAATTGGTTGCTATCTTGTTGGTTGTTTTCTTGTGGGGTGATATGGGTGATGATATGCTGAAGTTTTAACCCACGGTGTCTTTTTCTTTAATTCACCCCTTACTAGAGCCTAACTGTTATCTGGTGCATGTTGTGGTGCCTGTTGTGGTGTCTTATCTTCCAATATTACTTCAACCACTGAGCCCTCATCTGATGTGTCAGCACCTGTAACCTTTTCTACTTCAGCCTCTGTTTGTGTTTGATTATCGACCATCAACTGCTCATCATCTGATGTGTAAGTGTCATTAGAGCTTTGTGCTTCTGCCTCCATAGTCTCTGCTTGGGTCTTAATGGAAATATCCTGCAATGTAATTTTCTTCTTTTTATACCAGAGCTTTAGGAATTTCTTCTGCACATTAATATTGATAGTACCCACGGATTCCATCCAAGGATATCCCAAAACAACATCCATGTTATCTATATCTGAAGTATGAAAATCACCATGCAACACATACTTATCCATAGAGAGCTTCAAATCCTTATAAACTTGAACATCCTCATCATCAACCTGTGTGTTTTCAATGTGTTTTGCTAGTACTTGTAATGCTTTTTCCAAGTTGACATTTATGAGATTTTGCTTGCAAATCAGATTTATAGACACAATGATTTTCTCCTTCTGAATCAATCCATGAACCTGCAATAAGGAGACACTAGTAGAAAATAACCCCTTGCGTGTCTCATTCTTTTTTCTAGCACGAGACCATTTGTGCATAAGGAGTTTTTCAAATTCTTCATCCGAAAATTTGGCAAACTGTTTGATGCCAAGTGAGTTCCACCATATGGCAACCTCTTCTTTCAAATTAAGCCATAAGAAACTTTTCCAATATTTCGGATGGTTTTTCTTAAAATCTTTGATGAATTCTTTAATAGTAGGACCATTATCTTTCCCTGTAAAAAATAGAACTTTGAAGAAAATTCACTTGGCGAAAATTTGAAATGGCTACAATTCCGTCAATATTGCTTAGAATCCCTATTATGACCTGTTTTCACAAATGGAATGACCATTCTGCACCTTCCCATGTGATAGAAATCCCGATCTAGGCACTGGAATTCAAATCCGTGTTGCAACTCTCCCACCGTCACCAAAATTTATGAAAAAGGAGCTGATTTTAAATCAGTGATATCTCCCTCATCCAGACTCCGATTCAACTGATTTTTTTTTGAAATCAGGTATTTTTCACAAAGAATCCAAATCTGCAATTAGATTTTGCATATTTTCCCCCAAAACGTATAGATCTATGCCACAAAGCCCCAAAAAAATGTCTGCAACACCACTGATTTTTAGATCAGCGATATCTCCTTCATCTGGACTCTGATTTAGTAATTTTTTTTTTTAATTGGGTATTTTTTCACAAAGAATCCAGATCTGCAATTAGATTTTGCAAATTTTGCCCCAAAATGTACATATCTGATATGCAAACTCACCGGCCAGAAAATGCCTACAAAAAATAAAAAAAGATTCTCCACTTTTGCCCAAGAAAGTGCTTTGATACCACTTGTTATAGATCTTATCCAAAAATATAAGATAATAGAAATAAACCCAAGAAATAATAAGATCGAAATAGATAGAAATGTTTCTTTATTGATCAAAACCCTTAAGGTAGGGAAACACCATACATTCACTCCTTAAGGAAGGAGAACACTCCACAATCCATATGCCTGTTCATACAATAATCCTTCACACCTCTCAATGGGGAGTCTCCAGCCTCTATATAAGCCTCATACATACAATACCGTGGGTCATTACCATGGTTCCTTCAATACCATCTATCTAATACCATGGGTCCATTACATTATTACTAACTACTTGTGGTCCCTTACATGATACGGGGTAACCACCTTATTTATTACTATGGCCCATCCCATTATTACATTATTCCCTTGGGTACCTCCCTTTGTACCCCATATTACCCCCCCTAGGTATATAACACATAGCCTCTAAGGGAACATACCCCATCCAGATGTTCACCAGGTATATCCTTCTAGGACCATTCTTATCTTAGATTCCCAATCCTCAAATGATATCATCCCTCTTCAAATATGCTTATCTTGGATATCTTGTCCTATACTCCTATTGACAGTGCTGAACCCACCAACATTTAGGGGATTTCCCTAGTATGAGGTCCCAATTAGCCCTCACATCGTTTGGTGTAGGAGTCCCATCCGGTATGATGGCCCGATTGCCATTATCTTAAATGTTTTCCTTAGCTCTTGCTTGCCAGCATGAGAGAGTGGTCTACTTTGTCTTCGATGTTCTCATGCCTGGTGAATAATAGTGTTACTTGTGTCAAGTTTCTTTCACAATAGAGAGAGAACATGGAAGTGAGTCCCTAGTCAATGGGGCAAAATTCCCAACTCTGTTAAAGGCACACAACACAACAGGAAATGCCCAACCTCTGGAGGAGCAGTCCACACATATGCGACAGTCACGACACACACGAGAATATAGCACGTACAACACCCAGCGGAGCAACCCATGCGACTGTGACTATTGTTATAACAAGTTTATGTGAAAGGTTATGCCTGATGTTCATTGATGCAACCCATGCAGACAAGACAACATTAACAACTTATACAACACATTTTCATCAATATATGCATTATAGCAACCGAAAGAGTTCAATTGTTTTAACACATGTTAAAGTAACATGCATTACAAGTGTTCAAGATTAGTTCTTACAACAGTTACAATACATGTGTGACAACGTGCTAGCTTGTTATCATCACTAACCAGTGTTCACTCCTCAAAGAAAATACTATAGACTCTCAAGACTATGTGGGAGGAGCCAAGGTGAAAAGTCCTTTACATGTACAAATGAGGGGGTATTTATAGCCAAGGGTAAAACTAGCCCTTGTGACCATTCGACTTCCCTCATGAGTGTTTGACTTATTTGACTCTTTGGCTTTACATGACTCTTCGTAAGACATGTGGGTCTCTTGGACTTCCACATTACATTACATTGATTTACACAGTATGGCCCATAGTAGTGATGTGTCTTACATGACTCATGGCATGACTTGACATGATAGTGCTGGTATGTTCATGATGCTGGTGGTGTCCATGTCGAGGTGTAGTGCTGCTGAGTGATGAATGCACTGTTGGTGTATCACAACTTCACCTCTGCATGGCAAGGTGGGCAGAGTATTTGATGATCTTGGTGTTCACTTGATGTTGCATGTGCATGTCGCTCGCTTTCTTGTACTTTGGCATGCTTCACATGTTCGTTCGTTCACGAAAAATTATCCTTGCATGCATCATTCTTTCCCGAAAAACACCCCTCACATGCATTGTCCATTCGTTTGTTCGCGAACACATCTCTTTGCATGTGCTATGCTTGTTCATCCCATTCGTTGTTGCATCATGTCTTATCCATGTACCTGTATCTACAATTACTCATGACAACACACTATCAAATCCATAAACATCCTAGTCTACCATGTTGCACTGTCATTTGCTTTCGGGTGTAGGTGACTCGAAGAGAGGAAAAGGCTACAAAAATGCACAAGGCAAGTTTCAAGCTAGGATGCAAGCTCTGGGCACTACTGGTGAAAATTGCGCAGAAGTCACTAGGAGAATTAGATGGACATTTTGGATCAATAGTGACTATCTGAAAGATTTAGCTCAACTAGATGGTAGATATGCCCAATTTCTGGAGGGAAGCAGTGCAGGCAACAGAGGGTCTTGGCATCAAAAACTATGCAATTCCTCAAGGGATCTGGCAGCTGGATGCAGGAGGCTTTCCCGAAAAAAATGCACATTGTTTTTAGGACCTAGCAGCGGGTTGTGGGATTGTGGGTGACAAAAACTACACAATTGTTGGGAGGTTGACCTGCTAAACACCTCTACACAGTTTTTGAGCTGAGCGAGTTGCTGGGTAACTGAGGGATTGCTCATGAAATTTGCGCAGCTTTCTGGGTGAGCAACTGATTTGCTGACTGGAGGAACTGGACTATATTTTTGGCCTGTATTTTCAGTTTCCTCAGTCAGTAGAGTGGGAAAGATCTGCAACTTTTGTGCAATTTTGGAGGGGAGTGAGTCCCAGGGTCACTGCTCGGTCAAACTCTCTGATTGACCATCAGGAGGGTTGGTTGATTAGCTTGTGAACAATGTAGATTGAAATGGCTTGTCTGACACTTTTGTGTTGTTGTGGGTGAAAGTCAGTCGAGTTGATCTAGGGGTGGAGGTCTGACTATTAGAGGGTGATCCGGTCGTCACAACTTCAGCAAAATGACTAAGTGTGTGAGTGAGTGAATTTGTTCATACACGACCTTGCGAACATACACTCAACATGACTTGACAACAAGACACCTCAAACCATTAAGACAACATATACTCAACATCACTGAATGAAGATGCAAGTGGCAAGTGTGACGCTTGTGATAGATCATTGAACAGTCATGACGATGCTTGCGTGACAGTGCATACAACTTCATGTGTGAATACGACGGATGTTTACATAAAGAATATAACTTGTACACATGAAGCGAGACCTTGTGCATGACCAAAACATGGCTGCAAGTGTGACATTGTGACCAACATGAAAAAATATGTTTGTTGAACCGTCAAGCAAGGAGGGTGCAAAGACTCAACATGAGCTCATGGGGTGAGCCTGAGTGCTTGCAAACATCAAGTTAAAACCCAAGGGAGGCTCCAAAATTGGATGCAGGCCAAAATTTTGGAGGGTGTTGCAGCCGCTACAACACCTCCCATACTGTATCGGTCCATGGAAATACCACCTATCTTGGATTCTGAATCCTCAAGGAGTATCAATCCCATATTCTTATCTAATTGTCCATTCTTCCTACTAGTGCCTTCACTAGACTTACAACTATTAGTCCTAGCCTAGTGCATGACACATGGATAATACAGTTTCCACCATCACTCCCTTTCAAATAGGGATAGAATCCTTACTTCCTCTTAACTAGGGAGACATAACCATAGGCCTTATCTTGTCTAATATTTTAGCAATACATCAACTACTTTTTCTTCTGTGGAGATATAATTTTAGTTGCAAGTTTCCTTTCTCGCATATCATTCTTGAGCTTCAACCTTCTTGGATGTTAAATATTTTATGGATCCAAAAAAATTTCACATTTTCTCTTCATGACAGGGTTTCTCAGCTCTTAACAAAATCACATCATATCAAACTTTGACCTTTCTGGATCTTTTCAATCTTCATGTAACTTTTTTATCAAATGGTTCATCCATCATATTCAAGGAGCCAAACTTCCTCACAATTGCTAGCACATTTCTTATTCCTTACATAATAGAATTTAGTCCTCATGTTATGTCAACCCATTATTATTGATGTCCACTCAATTCATGAAATCAAACGATTGTTGGTGCCATATCATCAATTAAGTTATCTCAACTACTATCTTTCCAAATTTTGCAATATGTCCTTCCAGGGAGCCACCATCATCAATAGAGTTTCTAGATCACAATAACCTCTATTCAAGGCATTAAATTGATCTTCAAGTAACATTCTTGTTTCTTTCTCCCTCTGAGGTCAACATTCCCTTGCATGGTCTATCTTCATATTGTAATAACTGTTTGTTTCACTCTCTTCAACTCTCAATCATCAATCAATGTGAACAAACCAAATAGTAAGCTTCAATATTGTATCCATTAGGGCCTTCATATCTCCCTCTTTCCATATGAGGTAAGTGGAATTATTTTCCTTTAATCGAATTTCTTGATGCAAACTTAAAAATTCTCCTTTCTACTTCATCTTTATGCTTTAGCACCTTCTTCTACTTCTTCCTTCTGTTAGACAAGTTTTAGATAAATCTTGACTTATTGCTAAAATGTCACATTTCATAGCTACAAGTTTATTGTCATATACATTATGGTATTACCATCTCATTATTATAGTGAGCCTCATAAAATCTGTGAGCTACAGGAAAGTAGATACTAGCCACAAGAAAGATGCAAGGCACAAAAATCCATAGTCCAAGTCATACAGTGAATGTAGCGAGACCATTGTAATATATAGAGCCATTGCAATAAGTCAAACCTAAGAGATAGCGAGCTACAGTGATGTATCGATCCACTATAACCACTGAGTTAACAAGCCACCAAAAATGTGAACCTATGTAACCATAGAAATAGCGAACCATCAAAGACATATATACATTGAACCATTGTTACATAGAATATGAATCTTGCATACCATTGTAAATAAAAACCAAAAGGAATAAATATAAATGCTAGCATGCCACGGTGATATGAAGGATATAAAAACATGGTTATCAAGTCACTAACACCTTGTGAGCCATAACATATGTGAGTGCCAGAGGAAACAAGTGAGAGTCATTAAACGAACCACAAAACATCCCTCTATATAAAATGTGATCCACTGTATATGAAATATTGAGACACCATATGTGAGTTGTTAGATAATTTCGAGCCATTTTTAAACACATATGTCAAGCCACATATAATAGTATGTGTTGATTTAGGAAAGAATTTAATCCATAGGTATATGTGATCCATATAGAAAATAAAACGAGGCACAATGTGAGACATGAGGGAGCCATTATATGAGAACCATTATCATAAAATAGATGCATGCAAGCCATGCCTAGAAGAAGAGTTTCCATAGAGAAATGACATAGAAGAGATAATTATGCCACTGATGTATCCCTGCATCAAATTCTATGCCACAAGAGTTGAGAGATGTCATTGTAATATTACAAAGAAATAATGAGCCATTAATAAATGAAAGAGCTACAGAGATGTATAATGGTATGTGTGAGCCACATTTGAGATGAATTTGAGCCATTTTTTATTATATATGAGTCTCCATAGATATGTATATATAGTGATCCTCAGTGTTATTGAAAATCATGTCAGTCAGTATAGATGATGTAAATCAAAGTCATACCACAAAAACATAACATGGAAATTATGTGAGTTATATTATAAGTCTTTTAATTTCAAGTTGTATACCTTATATCTTTAGACATGACTGTTGCGGGTGGAAACACCCTAGGGTCTTGGGTTGAAAACCCCAACAAAGCAAAGGGCATATAGGATAAAGAAACACGTAGAAAAAAAATCTAAATGCTTAAAATACTAAAGTAGGAAGAAGTGGTATTACCCGAAGTTCCTACATTTGGGGTCGATCCCACAGGGTCCAAACCCTCTGTACCTTCCAATGCCTTTAGAACCTATAACTTATCCAAGAAAATCATATCAATAATAGTAATAGAAAGCATGTTCATGATATAGGTGTTAAATCATATAAGCATGTGAGAAAATGAGCATTAACATAAGATTTCATATGTGAATCATAACATAGATTAATGCATAAACACAATAAATATCAGGAATAGAACAACATTTCTTTATTGTTGTAAGCTAAATGAAATGTGGTAAAATACAACTTGAGTCTTCCTCCAGATCCAAGTGGAACATCCTTCGGATCCATCCTGCCCAGGCCTCAGCAATCTTCCTCCATCGATATACACAAGTATGTCATAAAAGGGATGAAGGACATCTCAAAGAATGAAACAAAGGTTTCCTATAACTTGGGAGTGCAAGAGGCACATGCATTTCATCAGAATTGATCAGGGATGTAATCAACTATAATATCAATATCTCATCTCTCCTCCCCTTAGGCCTTCCCATGGAGGTTTATTTATACTTCTCCAAATTAGTTTTTTTAGTTGGGAAACAATTGGGTCACGAGATATAGTAGGTGAGTAACAGGTAAAAATCGTAAACTCCACCAGAATTTCACGAGATTATTTATTTTTTATGTTTTAACACATATAAATAGGTTGGGTATAGACTGGCCCTCATGTACATGCTTTTTATACAGGGAAAAATAGCATATGGGATTTAAAACACTCTTTTTTAGAATTTGGACCAAGTCTGGAAAGGAAGGGTTGCCCTAGGCCATAACTAGAGCATCAAATCTACCAAGAGTGGTATATGGTGCTATAGCAATGACGATTGTTACAAAAATGATGATATTTCTTCAAGTATTCCAACAAAATGTGATCTTCAAACCTCCTTCTTCAAAATTCCTCCTCCAAAACTCCTTCAAAACTTAGCTTTGATACCATGTTTAGAAATCAACAAGTAGTGAACAATGAAAATTTCTCTTGATAATTCCTTGTGAAATTAATCTTGTCATTGAAGCATAAAAAAAATTCATGTAGGTTTTAACCCTATACAGAAATTACCTGCATACGAATTCTAAAACACATAAAATAAACAATGCAAGAGCATAACACATAAGACACATATACACAGAAATTTTCCCCAGGATCCCAAAACTGGGACTACCAGCTTGATTTTTCATTATGTTCCTTTCAATGTTATAATACATATTTATACATGCCAAAGCATCCAATACCATGGACTGAAAACCATCGCATCCAATACTATGGACTGAAAACCATTGCATCCAATACCATGGATCAAAAAAATCATCGCGTCCAGAAAACATGTGCAAAAATCATACCCAAAACCATAAGTGGGTCCGCCCAACCTAACATAGGGTCCAAATTCAAAATTTTCCGAGGCGCTGCCCCAGAGCCCATAAAGTGCGGTTACGGGTACCCCTCAAACCCCTTGTTAACTACGTGGAAAGAGTATAACACAACCCAAGATTCTCCCACTTGTTGTTTTATTTCCAAAGGGGCCACATGAGAGCTTAGTCATTTTTCTAGCCCTGAAACGCCCATTGTTTCTCTACACCAAGAGAAATTTTCAGAGCTCACATATTTTGTCAATGCATCTACAGTATTCTTCAAAGTGTCCACCTTTACTAGCAACACCTTTTTGTCTTCTATCATTACCCTCACAAAGTGATACTGAACATCAATGTTCTTTGTCTTTGAATGATATGCAGGGTTCTTTGACAAGAAAATTGCACTTTGGCTGTCACAGTCTATCCTTATAGCTTCCTGTACTAACCCCATACTTGAACCTAATCTCTGCAACCAAACTTTTTCCTTGTTTGCATGAGTGGTTTCCATGTATTCTGCCTCTATAGTTGATAGTGCCACTACATATTGTTTCTTACTCATCCAACTGACTGCACCTCCAAATAGGTTAAACACATACCCACTTGTAGATCTTCTCTGAT
>APFE030196515.1:0-23075 GCA_000404065.3 Pinus taeda
GAGTTACCATTGAAAGACTCAAAGCATTTTCTTATAATTTCTACTGTAGCAAGTGAAACTTCTTCAATAAGGGATCCACGAGCTCCTGAAGGTTCAATTCCGATTGCATCAAAACTTGGAAAAGAGAAGAAAGAAATGACAGCTTGTTACGTGAAGATGAAAATTACTTAAAAAAATAAAAATAAAAGGAATGAACTTAAGAAAGAAGAAATGCATTTCCTCCACTGTAAAGAGAAAGCTCCTTTCGAACATATAAGACTTTTAATTTAGCCTTGGTTTTCATGATCACTGGAAGCAAATGTAGGAATTCATTTCAACATGTAGACAAGTGGAGAGACCATTTCATGAACGGATTTAAGATTTTGAATGGTGATATTTTAAAGGTGTATTAGGATTCAACATTTTTTGAATAATGGGATGAAGTGCTCCTATTTCCCTTCCCTTGTTTTCCAAATTTGAGTGCATGGGGAAATTAACTATGGGAAGCCTCAACGATAGTCCCCATAGCATCCAATATTTACTATACTCTAGCACTAGTGTATAAAGAAGTGATTGAAAATTGAGTCAACATAGTTCCACTTGATTGTGCCCTTAGGGTTTTAGTGTGTATGAGAAAAATAGTCAAACATTGCACATTTCAACTCACTCCCTTCATTAATCCTCCTTTTGGGACCTTCATCATCCTCTTGGGAGCATTTGAACACTCGAACCCATCTTGGCATGCCCCCCTCCTTCAAAGAAACTTAGAAGCCACCCATCTTCCTTCAAGTTTCATACAATCTTCGTTTCTCGCCATCTAGATTCCTCGATGTACTACGTCCACTCACTCTACATAGTTTTCACAAATTCAAAAGGATGGAGGGAACCGAGTTTATGGCACTCGAAAAAAGTTTCATCTCTTGAATTTATGTAGCCATTTAATGTAGGTTAGGTGGGGAGTAAAAATAGGGGTTGGATCAATCTGGATATTCCTCTATTTATAGATGGACCAACTTGGAGGTGTAATAGAAAAGAAATCAATGATTATAAACAGTATATAGATGAAAGAAAGGTTTGTAGGAAAAACATAGAAGCTCAAAACTATATAGATAAAAGAAAGCTTTGTAGGAGAAAAATAGAAACTCATGAGCTATTGCAAATTTTATTCTTCTATAATAACAAAGAAAATGACGCAATTGGTGGTGTACAGATAATATATGGAATACGGAGCCAATAATACATCCATGAAAATGAAAGTAGAGTATACTCAAAAAACAAAAAACAATATTCATGAAATAAAATAAGTTGTCAAGGTTGTAATTCCAAGGTATTTAGAGACATGGTCTCACTTGTATAAAGCATAAAATAACATATGAAATAGAAGGTAATAATACATCCCAGAAAATGAAAATAGAGGAGAGTAAAAATATAGTCGCGAAATGAAAATAATGGAGTTGTCCTTAGTGGAAGTTTTGGACATTCTGCGATAGTAACGAAATGAAAATAATGGAGTAAAAATGAGGGGAAATCTTGATTTTTGTTATTTAAATTGGTTTTTTTGACTATATATATATATATAGGGATTGAACACAACTTGTACGACACTTCTCTTGTGCAAGGGTTACCCGTCAAAGTTTTGATTTCAATAAATTCCACCCCATTTTAGAGAAATTAGACCAGAAAAGCTCCAAAAAGTTTCACTAAAAACAACTCTCAAAATAATTACTTTTAAAAGCAGTCAAATTTGTAATTCCAATGTAGCGACACACATGACTTCATGTGTATGGAGCATAAAATAGTTGTAATTCCAACGTGAACTTATTTGTATCGAGGGTAGGTATATCGAGGTGGCCTTATTTGTATAATTTCTCGTCAAATTCTTCATTCCCACGTCACCCTATTTGTATCGATCGAGGTGGCCTTATCTACATCCACAGTATGTATACCTTTCTTTTTCTAAACAAACAAAATACAAAACTTCTTCTTTTCATTATATTTATATTTATATTTAATTAAGAGGAAAACACTTCTTTTGATTATAATTATAATTATATTTAATAAAATAAAAAGGCTAAAATTTCAAAAAAGAAAAATACACCTTTTTTTCATATATATATATATATATTTGAAAAATACACTCCTTTTCCTTCTATTTATATATATATATATTTTGAAAAATTCACTTCTTTTCATTGTATTTATATTTAATAAAAGGAGAAGTACAATTTCAAAGGATGTATACCTGTGAGGTGTGTTCTGTTGACACGCATTGTTTTGGAAAATGTGATTCCCGATTCTAACGGAGCAATGCGTCCACGGAGGAGTCGATAGGATAGGTCGGATTCACCTCAATGATCCTGCCCGGTAATGGAGCCAAGGATTTTAGTGTAAATCGAACCCACAGAGAAGGTATAAATACGGTAGAGCTTATGATCAGTTAGCGGAGCAGAACCCCACAGTTGCGCCGGTTGGTTTGGGATCAACAGTTTTGCACCTAATTCTCCCAATACTACTGTTACTATTGCCTTAGACAAAATGAAGTGGAACCTTTACGTGGGTTACTTGGTAGCGCTGGGAGCTTGCTTAACGATAACGATATGCTCTCACACCGCTTTGGGCGTGCGTGTGGGAAAACGCCATCCAGCGGCGGTTGAGGGGGAAGGGGCAGGTTGGCAGCCCGCTGCTGCAAGGTGGAATGGCCCTGCAGATGGCGCCGGAAGCGAAGGTAATGGCCTGAAATCTTTTTCACTGAACTGAACTGCATAAATCTTTTTAACAACATAGACAATTTATTTATTATAACGGCCAGCACCCAAAATTAGATTGTGTTGTGGATTTGGCACAGGCGGTGCATGCGGATATGGTAGCCTTGTGAAACAGTTTCCTTTTGATTCAAAAGTGGCTTCAGCAAGTCCAGATCTTTACAAAGGAGGAAAAGGCTGTGGATCATGCTATCAGGTATGCGTAGTTGTTGGTGATAGAGATAGATTTTTTTATAGAATCTTCCATTAACTCATAAAGTTCTGTTCTATTCTATTCTGTCTGCGTAACCAGGTAAAATGCACCGGCAATCCTCTGTGTTCCGAAACGGGAGTGACCGTTGTGGTCGCTGACGAATCATCTGGGCAATCACAGTTTGTTCTCAGCGGTACTGCCTTCCAAGATATGGCGTCTGATCCTCGTAGAGGTACAGATCTGCTCAATGCTGGAGTCGTGTCTGCGTTGTTTCGAAGGTATTTATCTTCGCTCTTGTCAGATGAGTCGATGATTTTAAAAAATGGTTTGCAGTCAGCTAGTCTTATCTTTTCTTCTGCAATGCAATGCAATGCTTCCTCTTATATATAGATCACCTGCATTTTGTGCTATACAACAGGGTGCCCTGTGAATATCAGAGAACCAATATTGCCTTCCACGTCAATTCGGGCTCCAGTGCTTACTGGCTGGGGCTCCTTGTTGAATACGTAAATGGAGATGGCGACCTAGGAGCGGTCGATTTAAAACAGGTGGGTGCTTTACACACTTAAATTAAATTTTCCCCATCGTATACGCTATATTGATTATTGCAATTATACTTACAAGTTTATCTAACGGCTTCGTTCGTGTTTCGCTTTTTCTCTTCAGGCAAACTCCAATACATGGCAACCAATGCAACAAACATGGGGTGCAAATTGGGCTTTGAATAGTGGTCCTCTAAGTGCTCCCTTCTCCATTCGCCTTACAACCCTCTCCACAGGCAAAACGCTCATTATAGATAACGCTATTCCAGAGAATTGGCAGCCAAATGCTACGTACAATACCAATGCCAACTTTCATTGAAAGCAAGGCATGAAATATATTTAGATGCACAAATTCCAACGATTCATAGGATATCTACAATAATAATGCGACCCTTTCCTGCTCTGAGTGCTGCACTGTTTCAAACATTCTCACTCACTCATTCATTCACGATGGGCGGGTAAAAATCCAAAGCACAGCGCAGATAGTATCTACTACTTGTCATGATTGCTGCACTGCAGTTATGTGAACTGAGCTGAGCTGAGCTGCCGATTAGCCCGGTGGCATGTGTATTCCTCCTTGGAATAAAGTTTAATCACTGAGCAGGAATAAAATGAAAGGTTCATGATATGATATGTGATTCCAAATTATAATAAATAATCTCGTTTTGGGGCAATTTCGAATTCATTCATTGCGAGTTTCTCAAACCATTGTGTGCATTTTATTTTATTGTGCATCTAACAATTGTGTAAACATGTTTTGGGCCCTCCAAACATTTATTGTCGATAAGATCGAGCACCCTTTAAATTAAATCATTTTGTGCCATTTGAATGACTCAACGAATGTTGGAATATCACATTTCAAACCTCTCAACAAGTAAAATTTCACCACATGGATATATTACTTAATCCCCAACTCATATTTATTGCTCCCAATTCAAGCTCCAGTAGGAACAGTTCACGTGCATGTCCAATTTTGGATATCATTTGCTCGTGCTTTAAACTGTTTAGCTTAGAGATCCATGCATTTTTTATTGAGGATGTTCTGAAACAGGTTTAAACACCGACCAAACAAAAATGCCTTCCTCACTTATATATTTGTTAATATGAATTAACTGTGTGCCCTCCCAATCGCCCAGACTTGAATTATGTTAATATATAAACTTGGACCAATCTTACTTCTTCACGATGGAGATTCCAGGCCCTCTAAACGTACGTTAATGTGCCTCCCGCTGCTGTCTCATTTACTCACTGGCTTGCGCAATTTCAGATCTCACGCGTGGCCATTACAACTCTGTACGAGTTTACACAATTTCTGTTACGTCTTACCGTGAGCGGCAACTAACTAAGAAATTTCTGCCACTCTATACCTCTGGCACTCTCAGATAAAATTCTTCCACCATTATGAATTATAAAAAAATAGTTAATAATCAACGATTATGAATTGTAAAATAATAGTGAGTAAATATTATGAATTACAAAACCTGAATTAATTGTTAATAATGATTATGAATTATAAAACCAGAACTATAATATATGCAGCCTGAACCCAAAACACATAATTTTTGCATAATTCGTGGAATGTATGTGATATAGTTAACGTGTATTATGGATCATAATATATTCAACGCGTAACCCAAAACAAAATTCTGAAATATGATATGTTATTTGTGTATTATGAATTATAATAATACAATATTATAATCCGAAATAATAATAATAATAATAATACTTTTTACCAATAGGATTTATCAAATGAAATTATAAAACCAGAATTATAATATAAATGTATTTTAAGTATATTATGAATCATAATACACTTTACATGAAATGCAAAAAACAATTCTCTCTTGCTATGTTTATTGTGAATCATAATAATATTGTTCATAGTGATTACTAATCATGAAATATTTTTTGTACTTTTAAAAACCTATTGTCAATATTTATTACCTATCATAATATAGTTTATAAAAATTACAAGTTAGACTTCTTGAATAGATATAACATAAAAATATTTTTGTTGCTCTAAAATTTGGGGTATTTTAATGATTTTTTTTTCTAGAGTGTTTTAAAAGACAAATAGATTTAGATGTATTATTGAATAAAAGATATAATAGTTTGTTTGTGCATATTTAGTAACTCTCTATTTATTTATTTTTATGTGTGTTGGTTATTATTTATCATGGTATTATATGGAGATTTTGTTCCTTTGTTGGTACAATGATTGGAATATTACATTGAAATTTGGCCATGTTGTTTGTTTACAAATAGATATATCATTCAATATAAAATATAGAAGCTTTCGTATGCATATCTACCAACTCGGTATTTTAATGATTTTTTTTCTAGAGTGTTTTAAAAGACAAATAGATTTAGATGTATTATTGAATAAAAGATATAATAGTTTGTTTGTGCATATTTAGTAACTCTCTATTTATTTATTTTTATGTGTGTTGGTTATTATTTATCATGGTATTATATGGAGATTCCGTTCCTTTGTTGGTACAATGATTGGAGTATTACATTGAAATTTGGCCATGTTGTTTGTTTTCAAATAGATATATCATTCAATATAAAATATAGAAGCTTTCGTATGCATATCTACCAACTCTGTAACAACTGTGTCTCTTCTCATTATTTATCATGGAAAATCAGATATGGAAAATCACATTGAGACTCTCGTGACTTCCAAATGCTAGTGCCAAGGAGATTGAGTACATGCGCGAATAGATCCTCACATATGTGAGAAAAATATGGTAGGTCAAAAATGTTAACAAATTAATTTTTAGTAAGATATATGACATATGTATAGTTTTTAAATTAAATAAGCATATCTCCCTTAATATTGAAATTCTAAAATTCTTATTATTTCATGTTTACTAAGTCTCCTCGCATTCTATTGTTTGTATGGATGACATCAATAAAAGTGTTAACATATTTTCTTATAATGAATTTGTAAACCTAGGTATCTTCACTATTAAAATTTGCTCAAACATATTTTGCAGAATAATGAAGAGTTTAATCTTAATTACAAAACTCAAAAAAATAAACCAGATATTTTAACCATCAAACCAATTTGAAAATCCATATGAACACATAGAAAGAAATAGGGTTATGACTAGTTAAATCATGATCTTTCAAAGAAAAGAGAAAAACAATTAAGTGAATCTTAAAAAAATGTGAATAATTCCACACAATTGTTTTAGATTGAAGCCTCAAAGTGTTGAAATACATTTTTTCATTTAACTTTGTTCCTATAAAATGTGGCTACTAGAAACTCAAAAAACACCCAATGAAACTCATAATGCACAGTGGAAGTCTAACAATTAAGTTTTAGCTTCAAAATTGTCATTAAGTATAAGCTAACATGTTTATAATCAGAAAGAAAGAAAGAAAGAAATTGAATATTGCTTGATTATAAAAGTTTGCATCTATATACCTAGCAGCTATGCTAACTTTTTGTGTTCTTATTATTTAAACTCCACTTGTGAATTCCAATTGCTAGCGTCAAGGAGATTGGCGCTCATGCCTCGAGAGAGTGCACGGAAATTGAGTACATGTGAGAAAAATATGGTAGGTCAAAGGTGTTAACAAATTATTTTTTTAGTGAAATATATGATATATGTTTAGTTTTATATTAAATAAGTGCATCTCACTTAATATTGAAATCATAAACTTCTTATCATTTTCTCCTCTTTTATAAGTCTCCTTGCATTCTATTATTTGTATGGATGCCATCTCTATATATCAATGCTAACATGAAGAAAAGAAAAAAATTATTTACCATGAAAAATGTAAGTCAAATTCTTGTTAATTTATTTTATGGTGAAACAATATTATTTACCTTTCGAAGAGGTAAGGCCCTTTCAATCTAGTCTACCTATCTTCTTTAGGGAAGATAAAGACACCAAAGTTATCGTGAATGTCGTTGGAGATAAAAGTTCTAATTTCGTTTCAAATCCTGCAATGTGTAGAGCCAGAGACATGGAAAGTACAATTTGAGAATGATTGGAAGTACTGAATTGGCCAATTGAGTAGCAAGGGAAATTAAAAGAATTTAAACATGACCTCCATTGAAATGTCTTGATCGAGCCCCCATTTTTCTTGTGTGACTTCCGCACATTCAAATATTAGAGTGGTGGAAAAGAGAGCTTGACCGATATATAGCTCGAATGTGCTCCCTTATTGAAAACCCCACCAAAAGAAGATGGACACCTGATTGGACGCCCAATTAACCATAGGTTACATAGGAGCTCGATTGGAATTTTTTTATAGCTCAATCAAGCAATATTATTTAAGCTCTCAAATTTTCAATCCAAGGCTAAGATATTGCTTGATCGAGCACTTAAAAAATGATCAATGGAGATTATTTTTTGTGCTTTTTCCCTTGCGTGCTTGCCGAAAAGTGCAACCAACCTCCATGGATTCACCTGATTGAAAACCGAGGTATCTCTACTATGACAACTTCCTCAAAAACATTTTGCAAAATAATGAAGAGTCTAATATTAATTATAAAATTAGAAACATAAACTAATTAAATTAAAATATTTAAACTACGAAACCACACCCAAAAGTTACATGAATAAATAGCAAGAACTAGGTTACGACTAGTTAACCATGAAGCCAATAAAACAAATTTTCAAATCCATGAGATAAAACGCTAAGTGAATCTTAAAAACTTTAATAAATCAACACAAACTTTGTTATCTTGAAGTTCTGAAGTGTTGAAAGATATTTTATTTTAACTTCGTTCCTGAAAAAAATGGGTGTGCACATTAAGTTTATGGGTGGCGCTTGTCATATGGATATCTTATTAATATTAACATCAAAATCCTCAAACTTGTGTCTAATCACTATACAACCTCTCATCATGTATCCTACCATATACCAAAGCATTTGGTGAGTTCGATTCCATATGTATAGGGAAGTAAAGCCATTTCTCTACTTGAAACTCAAAACAATACTCAATGGAACTCATAATTCACAATGCAAGTCTAACAATTAAGTTTGATGTTCAAAGTTATAATTATATATAATGATGCAGGAGCATCCAGGTAAGGGTACCATGACCGGGTGTTTGGTCTCAGCTAAGGAGGACATGTTCATTTACATTTGTTGATCAAAACAGTGTCTAGGAACTAGCTTTTATTTCATTATTAGTTAAGGGATATTAGGAATAGTACAATTAGGTTAGGGTCATTACGGTCACATTGCTCTGTCTTTTTATTAATTTATCTTACAGCTATCTTTTCATTTAAAAAAAATAATAAATATTGTAAACCCTACGGCACAAGAAACCCAAAATAGTTATCAATTGTGTAACTATAAAAGTAACTAAAGGATAACTGGGAACAGTTCAAGTAACTGTGTGAATACAATACAAAAACCAATGTAATACATTTTTAAGGGGTTCAATGCATGAGAACAAAAATACAAAAAGGAGAAAATAATTTTCAAACATCCGAATATCTGAATCCATCTGTAAACAGTTTGTCTACGACATTTATTTCCTTTCCTCTAATGACTGTGTGTGTAAACTAAATAGCACTGTGCGTTCCCATCTATTTTTTTCTTTTTATTAAACAAAGAAATAGCTACTAAGTTCAACAAAGAAGCCATATGAGCATTCCCAACACAGAATTCTGGTAATAACAATAATAGTTCCCAAATAGATGAAAGAAAATGACAGTTACGAACCAATTCTCAACAGAGCGAGAATACAACTGCTGAAGAATGAAATCCAAAACAGAGGTAACCCATTTACACATAATTTCTTGTTAGTTTCTCTTTTATAACCATAATACTGGCATACATCAATAATACTTCTGAGTTCTTGACTAAAACAGAGTAAGATAATACAAAACAGCCAATCCCCGAAAGCCAAGGTTGGACCCTTGTCGGCCACAACAGAAAAAGAGAATAAACTAAAAATGTCGAGAGCTCGAACAATAGTTGAGATTACATACAGACAGAGCCAAGGTCGCTTGACAGAGAAGACAATGAAAAAAAGGAATACTGGAATTTTCCAATGTCTAGACAGAGGAATAATACTACGAGTTAATTAACAGTAACATAGAGTGACCCTACTGGAGCCATTGCTTGTAACTGTTTGAAAGAGCAAGCTTGGGGCAAACCCTAACCTGCCACAGAGAGCTAATAGGGCATGTTAGTTAAGCGAATGCCGAGAGCAGCCTGGAAATAAAATTCGACAAGCAAAATCAGAAGAAATGGCTTACCTTAAGAGTATTTGCATTGGAGGAACAAAACCCTAACTGAGTCATAGTCAATAGTAAAAATCCTGCAGACAAAGGGGTGACTGCCGTTAGTGTTGAAGAAAAATGAAGAAGAAAATCTAATGCATGGAGGGGTGAACTTACCTTGCCAGGACCAAGCGAAGCTGAGGAAGCCACTGTGAAAATAGTCATACATCAACTAGAGAATCAAAATGGGAAGCTTAAACAGAAAATTTGTAACATAACAAGACAAGGGAACAGAGGAAAGCATAATAGCATAAACCCTCTCGCAGACGAAGCCTTCAATATAGTGCGTAGGTAGCCAGGCGATGAAACTGCAAGTGTGGGCGGAGATACCTTGCCACGAAGTGGAGGAATTCATAGCTGGGCGCATACAAAGCATTGCTGCCAAGCTCTATACAGTCGCGAACAGGCCGAGCACAAACCCTCATCGCAGGAGGGAGAAAAGCAAGAAATGACTAAATAATTTGAAATGAGGGTTTTGGTAACACCAAATAACGGGAAGGCAAAAATCGAGGCAGGTACAGCCAACAGACCAACATAAACACCCAAACCAATGTGACAGACAAATATCCTAGTATTGACCCAGATCACAAATTAATCATTGGTTAATCAACATTAATCCATAGTTACGGGCTGGTTCCATCATATAACTTAACATGTTTATAATGAAAAAAAGAGAGTAAGAAATTGCATGTACTCGTGCGTACTTAAGAAGATAAGCAATCATGATCATCCCTTCACGAGCACTTGCACCACGACACAATAAACCTCTCCTCCTAGAAAAAGGAAAAAGGAGAATTCTTCTATGAACTATAATAGCAGCTAAATCATAGAGAAAAATGTCAAATTCGTTATAAAAAGAATCTCAAATTGTTGTGAACAAACTAATGGTTATTTGGTTATGCTTTTCAAATGTCATGTTACAATGTTTGTGGCCTTTGGTTGTGTTTTATCTTTTAGTTAGAAGAATGTGTGGTATTAACTCTACATCAACATAAGAATGTGGTATAAGATATATGAGTACATCCCTTAGTGGTTACAACACTCATCCTTGACTTTGCAAGGAACACTTTGAAATTGTACCTCTCATTTGATTTTATTTGAAACATAAAAGATAGTATATGTACGTGTATTATGATACTGTTCAGTTCTAAATATGTGGATGATGATATGTTCACCATGCCAGTATGAGAAGAGAATCACATTCATTTCTAGATGTTTCGATTTTAATATATCAGGCTGAAACTTTAAAAGAATTTCATGATATTGGGTGTAATAAACATAAATAAAGAAAGAGAATATGGTGGGAAAGAGTATAATGATGTTAGGTGCAACAAGAATAGAAGACAGAGAGAGAATCATGGAATATTTATCATCGAACAATTATAATGGCTTTGGATAATCAAATATTTATTTTGTTTTACTTGCAAACAACCTATATGCATAATCGTGATAAATAAATTTAAACATGACAATGTGACTAGGTTTTTGGAAAGAAACATAAAATCTCTAATGCCCTTCCTCTAGGAATCAAATTCCAATACCTTCATCCAAGTTATGTTTCAATGTGTTCTTATTAACCACAAATGATTATGATTCATAAAATTTCCCTCTATCCATGTTAGAAGGATATGCATCAAGGCATATATTAGTATTTGTGGAAACCTTCCATTTCTATTGCAAGTTGTTGTTATCTAACACCCCACCGTCTTCAATAATTCTATTATCTTGTTGTGTGTGTGTGGGAGAGAGAGAGAGAGAGAGAGAGAGAGAGAGAGAGAGACCGTGTGTGTGTGTTGTATTCCTTAGAAAATGTTAATTACTTATATTGATGTTGAAGCTCAAATGACAAGGATTCAAAAATATTGGGAGCCTACTCATTGTTGGGTTCAATCCATGTTTGAAACATATGCATGAGAATAGAAGTTTAAGGATCCATACTTAGGTTACAATGTAAAGGTATTGGGGTATATTACTAATTCCTAAATGCCAACTACAAAATGTTTGGCTATAATTTTGTGAAAATATTAAGATTTGAAATGTTTAGTTTATTCACACACACACACACACACACACACACACACATAAATGAATATAATTTGGGTGAATTATATTTACGAAAATGGGTATATTGATAAAATTTCCTATGCTAACCCAGTTATCGTAATTTATTTTTCCATATTTTAATTAATACTATGAAGGATTAGGCAAAATAGAAACCAATCCTAGAACCAACCAACTGATTGTTCTGGAACTAAGTTACATACCCTTTTCATGCTTAACAAAAGTGAATGACAGCATGGATGAGTGAGTATTCTCCTATCACGATGGACTACCTCAATGAATTGATTTGATGTGTAGATTGTCATCATAAATATATTGAAGATCTTGGGCTATGGAAAAAATTCTCGTTGGTCTAAAACAAAAGAGTCAAAGGGAGCTTCTAAACTCCAATGCGTCAGTTATAAAGCCACTTATAAATATTTACTCAACATAACTCCCTCTCTCGACACAAGACATTAGCATAACTGTTATTGTGGTTACACCATCTAGAATATTTACATAGCCATTGCCAACATGTTCATGAACGCCCCAAACATTCCATAAATGACAATAAGCACAACTTTATGTTCCGAATCGATTGTTATTTCCATACTTTTATTTTGATCTAAAATGGGCATTTATTTCAAAAGAGGAAAAGTCCTTATCATTTTCAATGAGCATATTATTTGCGACTTAAACTGAAGATTAAATTAGAAAGGCCTATAAGATGGAAAAATTATTGAACACACATTTAAATTATATGATAGAGAATGGTGGATGATTTTAAGTCAAATTTTAGAATTAGATGATTATTAATAATGATCCTATAAAATTTTGCATGAGTATAAAAGGTTGGAGTCCTGGATTATTAAGCAATCTAGAGATCAAATAGTCATATGCTCACTCTTAGAATAGAAATTCCATACTTGTGTTAGATATATTTTAGGTCATTTTCAATTTATATTCTGTTGCATTACATATAAAATATTCTTTAGGCCACACTCACATAAGTGCACCTTCAATCTGTGTCTACCACTATCCATGTTTCTCTATCTTCATCTTTGCTTTTTTCTAAGATTCCTTGTTGAACTTGTTATTTTGTAGTATGTCCTATTCATTGATTTTTTTTTTTTTGTTAATGTAAGAAAATGATTGAAAGGGATTTTTTATATTAAAATGATACCCTTTTTGTTTTTTGTTTTTTGTTTTTTTTTTTTTTTCAAGGAAAGTACAACTTGTCGATAAAAATGGCAATTGTGCAAACTATTTGTGTAGATTTTTTAGGATATTTAATTTCATTGAGGACAAAGAGAAAGGAAGCCATAATTTTTGGGGATGAAATAGTTATGGTAAAAAGGAATCCCTTGAACGAAAAATTGCAATTTCATGTCATAAGATTCCACCCATGCAAGAAAACAACAATTAATATTCAAACCAACTTGTAAAAATATAGAATCTCTCTTCGATGTAAAATCTCATAGGCTAGGGATGAAACTCCAACGCATTCCATTAACAAATTGTCAATACATACTTCACTATATGTCTCTTTGATACTTAATCTAATGTCACTTCTATGCTTAAATGCTGGGACTACCACACAACTTCCCTCATTCCATGTTGAATTGGCCGCCTCATATATATTCATAACATATTTATCATGTAGGAACCTCAAGGACATATGAACTGAAAACCTGAATCAACTCCTACAAAAATACTTTCTATGCTTCCTTAGAATGAAGTGATCTATTAGAACTCTTAATGGAAGTGCACATTATTGGCTTTGAAACCCAAACCTCTCTATTGAAGAAATAGTTATGACGATGAGAACTAGACACATAGCCTCAATCTCACGGAATTCTCTATCTCCAATCCATAGCTAGGTTGATCACCTTTATATTCTTAAACTTATTACCTCGTTTAGACTGAGAAAAGTTAAGTATCGTACCCGACCTATTCCATATCCCTTGTGATTCTCTAACACTATGCGACATGTCCCGATTATCACACTCCTTAATGATTGGTTTCACGTGTGTGAATTTTTATATTTTACATCCCATATTGTACAATTATCCCTCGAATTATATTTATTTCCTATTCAAAGAAGAAAATATGATAGAGCTTGAGCCTCCGCGTGTTTTCCTCGGCAAGTGGGACACTTCGAAATAAAATTCCAGTTCACATGTGAGCATTGATCAACAGTAGGAAATGTGCTTCATCATATTCAATCACAATGACTTGGATTCAACATATGCCAGTCATTCAATATTTTGAGCGACTTGCAACTAATTATGGGAGGCGTAGGAGTACTTGTCTGACATATGTGTTTACCAGTAGTTCCATTTTCTTAAGAGATAGTACCAAGGAAAGGACATATGGCCACTAAATTTGACTTCAGTTGGCCAAGGTCCTTGATATTCTTTCCCTTGCCCTCTTGATACAGTTCTTTTCGAATATTTTCCAACCTCATGTACAAATTTTCTGCTTGCAAATTGACTCAAATATACACCAATTTTAGTCACTTTTGTCTAATAATATACATATTTTGTGGGATTGGGGATGGTGCGTTCTAGTCCTTGCCTCTCACTTAAACATTTCTTTATATGTCTAGTTGGGATCCAACACACCTCCTTCCTAACTTCCATGCACCTCCATTCTCCAGGCATTATGCATTTTTTAGTTAGGTTGTAGGCTCATTGGACTTCCATTGCAATATTCACGAACCTCCTCCTTCTACCTTTTCTCTCTTTATTTTCCCTTGTAAGCATTATCCACAATTTTTTGTGGAGGTGTGAATTGTAGTATATAACGTATAATCTTCTAGATACATCCCATGCTCTATAGGTTTAGGTTTCCTATCCAATTAGCTATGTTTCTAGATGCCCGGAACATATATGATGGGAATTGAACACATGCGTTCTCCTTGGATAGTAGGTTTTGGTGGTACACAATTTCAATCAAAATTAGTGCATTGATGAACAATAGAAAATGTTGTTCCTCAAAATGAATTTCAATCACTAGAATTTAAGATATGTTATTCACTCGGTATTTTTGAAAAGTGTGTAGCTAAACGTCTTCCTAGTAGGAATTGGAATACTCGTTTGACGTACTTCTTCTACTTTAATTTATTTCTGGTAAGAGATACCACTAGGGAAAATGTATTTAGTAGCTAGTCGTGGATATCATGGATCATATATTCATATGCCCTCCCCCCCTTAATCGTAGAGCTCTTTTCTAATGTTTCCAACCTCTTATACCACATTTTTCCCTGCAAATTTCCTGAATTATACGCCCTTATCCATAGTTTTGGAGGTATGGGTTGGTGTAGTTGGAGTTAACTGTGCTCATTTAAGGGTTTCTCTATCAGTCTCATTAGGCTCTAGCACACACCCTTCTTGGATTCTGCACACATTCCTTCTTTTCGGTTGACGTTTATTTTCAGGTTAGGTTGTGGGCTCGTTGGAATCTCATTGAATTCTTCATGACCCTCTTATTTTTCTCTACATTTCAATTTTTAAGCATGACCCATGCCACCTACATAGGATTAATCACCATCCCTTGACAATACCTTCGTAGATCCTCAATTCAATGTTTATGAGCTCACCATTACATGTTTCGATTTCTATTCCCTACGTTACCAGCTAAAAAAATAGTTTCTCCACGCCACATTGAGGAGTGGCTATTTGATATTCCAACTTATTAATATGGAGGAAATACGCTTGGTGAGTTCGATTTGGCTAATTGAATCTTAGCAAATTCCATTTAGAATTCATTAAGGTGTTCCAATGATTACGAGCTAGGTTATAAAATAAATTTAATTATAAGTTAAGTTTTTTTTAATAAAACGGAAATCAAGGCAATTGAATATACGCATGCGTACAAAAACAAAAACACCATCACAATCATCACATGATTAGTAGTTGCACCATGAAATTCTAAACCTAACAAAAATTGATGATTCATTTTGGAACTGTAAGCACCATAATCATGGAGTGAAATGTCACAATCTATATTCACTCTCAAAATACCCAGGATTATTTGACTTGGAATTTTAAGCTCATATTACAAGTTTTGGCCCCCTTGTTTATGCTTTGATTTTCATCCATTGGGATTTATGGTATTGAAATGACACAAACAATATATTTGTATGCACCTTAGTGGTTACAACTCTCATATTTTAGCTATATCTTAAAATTTGTGTTCGTTAGTTTGAGTGGATTTATTTATGATAGAGAAAAGTGGTGTTTCCATACGATCACCAGCATTCCCCTCATTTAGATACAAGCATGATAGAAGCAATATTAATTTTACACCTAGAAATGAAAACATCAATAAATTTATTGAACCACATAACTCACATGAAATCATGTCTAAGTTAACCATGAAAGTATGAGAAGGGAAACATGTACCATTTAAGTGTGTGTCCTTTATGATAAATTGGATGGATACCTTGGGCATCGGTTCTACAGATAGAAGAGTTGTATGCGTCAATACATATGTGCAAGTTAAAAACATCGACTCTTTTGGATGTTTGACATGCTTAACACTCTCAATGCAAGGGATTCCTTGATATTGGGTTCTGAGGAAATAAATAAAATGAGAGAGCATATCCAAATGGTTACAAGGGATCAACGGATATATTAATAAATCCTTCCCTGATATCTGTAATCAACCCAGGTTATGTAATCATGAAAAAATAATGATTGTAGATGAGGTTATTATTCACTTCATACAAGGCATCACTGATAAGTGAAAGTCAAACATAAGATCTCATATATACTCCCTCTAGCTACGAATGGGATTCTAATACCATCCCTCAATGGTGTTATTCACTAAATAACCATTGAAAAGTCACTTCAATACCGTGTCTAAGCTCAATTGATTAGGATGCGAATAGAACTTCCCTCAATCCAAGTTTAAGTACAGGACTCTTATCTATGTACTTTGTTTCCAATGTTGAAATAATAAATACGCCATGAATACATAACACAACTAAGGCAAAAAAATGGCCCATAGTGAATAATTTTTTTTAAGGGAAGCCTTGATGATTCTACTATGGAAGCGTAAATTGATCTCACTCCATGCTCTTAAACTAAGTCACATGTTCTTTTTGTTATCATCTCACTAAATTATCCGCGGTAGAAATGCAAGCTAATAGTCTCGAGCAACCCCACCCTGGGCCCCCTCCATGTATATGGTGCATTATTTAGGTTAAGGCCACTTAGCCATACAATTTTTTCTTTTTTGTTAACCATGATGAATCGGTAACTCATTGAAGAAGTGGGCGAGGCCCAACATGAAGCCTAGTGGCTACCACTATAACACCTAGATTATATCCAATGACCTGCAAGCTACATATACAAAGTATTTATGCATTAACAAGAACTGAGACTCCACGAGGGTGGGGGAGCCTACTCCTTGAGCCTTATCACAACAGACCAGAGATGTCCCCTCGTGGGATTTGAAGCCACGTGGAGGTGAAAACATCCCATTGTATAACCACTCGATAAATACATTTTTATTATCATGTAACATATTGCAGATTTCAGGCATCGACCTTAAGTTTTGTGCTTGGTGAGTAGGATGCTCCACTCGCGGATGGTGAGGTGCTAATGCCATACTAAATATTGGAAATCCTTCTCATGAAAAATGTCCTAATAAGCCTCGTATATTTTACATTTAAAATCACCATGGTTGAGGTGGAATGCTATTAAAGTAACTCAACAAAAGTATTAGACTTCCCTAGTGTTACATTCATCATTACAATAGGAGATGGTGGTGGAAACTAGAGTCACCCTAACAATAGATGGAAATTAACGAATACGCTACCAATGTTCCTCGATGGTGCAAAGTTATGTCATTAAAATGTATGACCTTATAGGATTTTGTGTGGATTCGATTAGGAAAATTGTGACCATAAAGTATCTAGAACATGATGCTAGTTTCTACCAATATCAACTATCTTTTACCAGAGAATACCCATAACCATTTGGCCTTCATTGTTGTTACTAAGCGTACAAAACACCCTGTTTACTTCTCAAATGATCACGAAAAACAAGTAATTTTCTCAACCAAAAGCACTTAGAGTTACCATTGAAAGACTCAAAGCATTTTCTTATAATTTCTACTGTAGCAAGTGAAACTTCTTCAATAAGGGATCCACAAGCACCTGAAGGTTCAATTCCGATTGCATCAAAACTTGGAAAAGAGAAGAAAGAAATGACATCTTGTTACGTGAAGATGAAAATTACTTAAAAAAATAAAAATAAAATGAATGAACTTAAGAAAGAAGAAATGCATTTCCTCCACGGTAAAGAGAATGGTCCTTTCGAACATATAAGACTTTTAATTTAGCCTTGGTTTTCATGATCACTGGAAGCAAATGTAGGAATTCATTTCAACATGTAGAAAAGTGGAGAGACCATTTCATGAACGGATTTAAGATTTTGAATGGTGATATTTTAAAGGTGTATTAGGATTCAACATTTTTTGAATAATGGGATGAAGCTTTCCTATTTCCCTTCCCTTTTTTTCCAAATTTGAGTGCATGGGAAAATTAACTATGGGAAGCCTCAACGATAGTCCCCATAGCATCCAATATTTAGTATACTCTAGCACTAGTGTATAAAGAAGTGATTGAAAATTGAGTCAACATAGTTCCACTTGATTGTGCCCTTAGGGTTTTAGTGTGTATGAGAAAAATAGTTAGAACATTGCAAATTTCAACTCACTCCCTTCATTAATCCTCCTTTTGGGACCTTCATCATCCTCTTCGGAGCATTTGAACACTAGAACCCATCTTGGCATGCCCCCCTCCTTCAAAGAAACTTAGAAGCCACCCAACTTCCCTCAAGTTTCATACAATCTTCGTTTCTCGCCATCTAGATTCCTCGATCTACTATGTCCACTCACTCTACATAGTTTTCACAATTTCAAAAGGATGGAGGGAACAGAGTTTATGGCACTCGAAAAAAGTTTCATCTCTTGAATTTATGTAGCCATTTAAAGTAGGTTAGGTGGAGTGTAAAAATAGGGGTTGGATCAATCTAGATATTCCTTTATTTATAGATGGACCAACTTGGAGGTGTAATAGAAAAGAAATCAATGATTATAAACACTATATAGATGAAAGAAATGTTTGAAGGAAAAACATAGAAGCTCAAAACTATATAGATAAAAGAAAGCTTTGTAGGAGAAAAATAGAAACTCATGAGCTATTGCAAATTTTATTCTTCTAGAATAACAAAGAAAATGATGCAATTGGTGGTGTACAGATAATATATGGAATACAGAGCCAATAATACATCCATGAAAATGAAAGTAGACTATACTTAAAAAACAAAAAACAATATTCATGAAATAAAATAAGTTGTCAAGGTTGTAATTCCAAGGTATTTAGAGACATGGTCTCACTTGTATAAAACATAAAATAACATATGAAATAGAAGGTAATAATACATCCCAGAAAATGAAATAGAGGAGAGTAAAAATATAGTCGCGAAATGAAAATAATGGAGTTGTCCTTAATGGAAGTTTTGGACATTCCGTGATAGTCACAAAATGGAAATAATGGAGTAAAAATTAGGTGAAATCTTGATTTGTGTTATTTAAATTGGTTTTTTTTGACTATATATATATATATATATATATATATATATATATATATATATTATATATATATATATATATATATTTATATATATTATATATATATATGGATTCAACACAACCTGTGCGACACTTCTCTTGTGCAAGGGTTACCCGTCAAAGTTTTGATTTCAATAAATTCCACCCCATTTTAGAGAAATTTGACCAGAAAAGCTCCAAAAAGTTTCACTAAAAACAACTCTCAAAATAATTACTTTTAAAAGAAGTCAAAGTTGTAATTCCAATGTAGCGACACCCATGACTTCATGTTTATGGAGCATAAAATAGTTGTAATTCCAACGTGAACTTATTTGTATCGAGAGTAGGTATATCGAGGTGGCCTTATTTGTATAATTTCAACTTATTTGTATCGAGGGTAGGTATATCGAGGTGGCCTTATTTGTATAATTTCTCGTCAAATTCTTCATTCTCACATCACCCTATTTGTATCGATAGAGATGGCCTTATCTACATCCACATTATGTATACCTTTCTTTTTCTAAACAAACAAAATACAAAACTTCTTATTTTCATTATATTTCTATTTATATTTAATTTAGGGAAAACACTTCTTTTGATATAATTAAAATTATATTTAATTAAAATAAAAAGGCTAAAATTTTTCAAAAAAGAAAAATACACCTTTTCTTTTCATATATATATTATATATATATATTTGAAAAATACACTCCTTTTCCTTCATTTATATTATTATATATTTTTTGAAAAATTCACTTCTTTTCATTATATTTATATTTAATAAAAGGAGAAGTACAATTTCAAAGTATGTATACCTGTGAGGTGTGTTCTGTTGACACGCATTGTTTTGGAAAATGTGATTCTCGATTCTAACGGAGCAATGCGTCCACGGAGGAGTCGATAGGATAGGTCGGATTCACCTCAATGATCCTGCCCGGTAATGGAGCCAAGGATTTTAGTGTAAATCGAACCCACAAAGAAGGTATAAATACGGTAGAGCTTATGATCAGTTAGCGGAGCAGAACACCACAGTTGCACCGGTTGGGTTAGGATCAACAGTTTTGCACCTAATTCTCCCAATACTACTGTTACTATTGCCTTAGACAAAATGAAGTGGAACCTTTATGTGGGTTACTTGGTAGCGCTGGGAGCTTGCTTAACGATAACAATATGCTCTCACACCGCTTTGGGCGTGCGTGTGGGAAAACGCCATCCAGCAGCGGTTGAGGGGGAAGGGGCAGGTTGGCAGCCCACTGCTGCAAGGTGGAATGGCCCTGCAGATGGCGCCGAAAGCGAAGGTAATGACTTGAAATCTTTTTCACTGAACTGAACTGCATAAATATTTTTAACAACATAGACAATTTATTTATTATAACGGGCAGCACCCAAAATTAGATTGTGTTGTGGATTTGGCACAGGCGGTGCATGTGGATATGGTAGCCTTGTGAAACAGTTTCCTTTTGATTCAAAAGTGGCTTCAGCAAGTCCAGATATTTACAAAGGAGGAAAAGGCTGTGGATCATGCTATCAGTTATGCATAGTTGGTGGTGATAGAGATAGATTTTTTTATAGAATCTTCCATTAACTCATAAAGTTCTGTTCTATTCTATTCTGTCTGCGTAACCAGGTAAAATGCACCGGCAATCCTCTGTGTTCCGAAACGGGAGTGACCGTTGTGGTCGCTAACGAATCATCTGGGCAATCATAGTTTGTTCTCAGCGGTACTGCCTTCCAAGATATGGCGTCTGATCCTCGTAGAGGTACAGATCTGCTCAATGCTGGAGTCGTGTCTGCATTGTTTCAAAGGTATTTATCTTCGCTCTTGTCAGATGAGTCGATGATTTTAAAAAATGGTTTGAAGTCAGCTAGTCTTATCTTTTCTTCTGCAATGCAATGCAATGCTTCCTCTTATATATAGATCATCTGCATTTTGTGCTATACAACAGGGTGCCCTGTGAATATCAAAGAACCAATATTGCCTTCCACGTCAATTCGGGCTCTAGTGCTTTCTGGTTGGGGCTCCTTGTTGAATACGTAAATGGAGATGGCGACCTAGGAGCAGTCGATTTAAAACAGGTGGGTGCTTTACACACTTAAATTAAATTTTCCCCATCGTATATGCTATATTGATTATTGCAATTATAATTACAAGTTTATCTAACGGCTTCATTCATGTTTCGCTTCTACTCTCTTCAGGCAAACTCCAATACATGGCAACCAATGCAAGAAACATGGGGTGCAAATTGGGCTTTGAACAGTGGTCCACTAATGTTGGGGATTTTTCTGGCAAAATACCAAAAACACAAAAATAAAACACACAGAGGAAATGCTCTATTTTATTTACTCCAAGATCTTTTGTGCAGAGGGAAGCTTTAAAAAAAATTACTGAGAACAGAGTATTGCACCACCATAAAAGATTACTATTCATTAAACAAAATCACTCATACATATTCATCCTCTTTCACTCAGAGGGATTCACCAAAACATTTTCACCAAAAACAAAATTACTCTGCCTTTGTTACAAAATGATTTTTACACCACTGTGTAAAATCTTCTTTTCACATTTACTGCTGTAAAATAGCTTTAACATTTGCTACTGTAAGAATAGAAATTCTTACATAAATTTACTGCTGTAAAATAAAACAACACACAGCTTTGTGGAAGTTACGCATACACCAAAATTTACATTACAACCTGCTGCATATTCGAATAAAAATGTGCTTTTACACATTACCAAAACCTCTGCTTCCTTCGCACTGCTGTGTTTTTGTGTTTCTCTTCTTCCCTGGTCTTCATTCGCTGCTGCAAACCAACGTTGTCTCCACCTCCAGTGTGCAAAGCTAAAAACTTAAAGTCAACTCTCATACAAAACATATATCTCATACTATTCATATGTAATTAAAAATTGCATACCCTTTTTACGCCCATACTTCTGTATAAAAGAAATATTACGTGCTGTAAAAAAACATTAAATGTATTACCTAAAAACTATGACATTTCATTAACATAGGGTATGGTCAATGATTTTACTCCACGCAGCATTTATTTGTTGCAGGCCCAGTATGCACCTTGGACCAATCAACGGCGGAGAACCTCCCTTGCGATCGGATGGTGGAGGAGGATATCAGATGACCATTTTTAACCGACATTTACCTTCCGATAAATGTCAGAGGGTGATGTCACCCCTCCTCCACGTGTCAGCTCTAAATATTATCGGAGCGCCTAAGTACGGAAACCACCTCACCCAAAAAGCAGTCCGATATCCTTCAAGCAGGTTTGTGGTTTACTGCGGTGGTTTTGGCGTTGGTACGGCATTGAAATTACATTTTCAACACTCCCCTTTAATTTCAACTGCTGGACATTCGGTCATACCCAGACACTTCCTCAAAAATTCAAAGCTTTCTGATCCAATGGCTTTGTCAAGATGTCTACAACCTGTTCATGAGTCCTGCAATGTTCTAGGACAATTTCGCCATTGTTCACCAATTCTCTGATGTAGTGAAACCTTGTATCAATGTGTTTCGTTCTCTTATGAAACACTGAATTATTTGACAATGCAATAGTTGAGCTATTGTCGCAAAAAATCACTGTCGCTTTTGCCTGCTCTTGGCCTAAGCTCCTCAACATCCTTCTCATCCAAATTGCTTGACATGCTGCTGCTGTAGCTGCCACCTATTCA